>DWFT01001021.1:0-10175 GCA_018246795.1 Microceris patrobas patrobas
CATGGCGCGCACCTCTTTACAAAAGTGCGTTTTAAATTTAAATATCACTTGCTAACGGTAAAGGAAAACATCGTGAGAAAACCTGCACACTTTAGAATTTATAAAAAAAAAAATATTTTCTAAGGTGTGTGAAGTCTGCCAACGGGCACTTGGCCAGCGTGGCAGACTATGGCCTTAACCCTCTTAATATGAGAGGAGACCCGTATTCAGACAGTGGAATTGTAATGAGTTGAAAAAAAAAAACATACTGGTGAAGCTAATATAAAGCGTGTAAATTGTTTTTAATTACATAATTTACATATTGAAACAATAAATACAAATACATCGAGAGCAATATAATCCACCTAATCGTCTATCAATTGTATACATAAAAGGTATATAGAAAAATTATTTAATTAGATAATTCACACATCGATATAATAAGCATGATGGAGCGACACGGGAATGTACTTAGCGGGGGACATACATACACACATAGTTGTATATCGCATGTAGTTTTCTTATGGGAACGTTAGGGCGCGATATCTGGCAACACGATCCGCGCGATAGAGTTACGTAGCGATCTGGCAGCGCGGCGGAGCGGCGCGGCGGAGCGGCACGCCGCGCCCGCTCTTACTGTTGTGATAACAGAAATTAGCGGCGTGCGTGCGTTTCTGTTAATAAAAACTAAATAGGAACAACAAAAACTAAACTATTCCTCGTAGCAAAATCCACTTTTGATCATAAATGAAGTTTTAATATAATTCTGTTAATCTGTGAATATAATTTCTGTAGCGCATACATTATTAGGTCACAATAATACCCTGCAATAAATCAAAATTTAAAAAATATAAAATTTAAAACCAATCCGGCAATATCCTTTAGCCGTATTTGTTCATGTAAACGGTTTAAAAATGCTATAATTGTTATTAACATGTTGTCGCCATTATTATATGACTCAATTATATTATATCCGAGTACTCCGATTGGACTATTTTTGACACCCCTATGATTTTATAAAAAGTAGTAGACTGGTAGACTGTGAAGCGTGCTATTTTGTTCAGATCTAATGGTAAACGTCTTAGTTTACAGAAGGTACAGCTTAGCGGTTGGGTGTTACAGTTTAGGAAGTAACATTACACATCACAAATTCAATAGGCACTTGAAATGAATATTATAATATGTTAAGTAATCGTTAAGTAATATATATGTTAAGTAATCCTCAAAACACAATGTATGCCCTCTATCTTATAAAAAAATTAACAACGAAACCGACTTCTAAATATATTCGCGAACAACATCTCAGTACATATCAAAAATTCATATAAACCTCGTTCAAGTTAACAAGCAATGTAAATTTAATGTTACGACGAGTCTCCAAGTCTAGAAATTTCTCAACGAATCCTTGTCACACGCCCAGCGTGTCCCACGACATCCCACACGACTTACGAGAACATTCTATTACTATCAGAAGCCATATTTCCCTAACGTAGTGCGCTCATAAAATAATAGATCCGTTAGATTATGGGGCTATCGTGCTATATTTCACTCGCCCTAGGTCCAGCTATCTCAAATCAAGGGACCAATTGAACCTTGAGATCTCCAGTGTTATTCATATTGTTATGAAACGACACCTCTGATCTAGGTTATTATGTGCTTTTGAATAATGTAATAACATCGTTAATTAATATACTCGATGTATTCACATAACATAATTATTATTATTGTTATACATATTATAGCTCCGTCTAATGCCTTACGGATTATGTAGTTTCGAGTGTCAAATAAATCTCTTCGACGTTTAATACAAGCACGCCGCTGACAGACCCGTCTCTGAACTGTTAGCCAGTATCGGATCTATTTGACAAAGTAATGGAAGTTTTGATCTATTACTGTTACTTCATTCACTTTTTTTTGTTTATTTAATTATTCATAGAAAAATATAAAGTAATTTGGCTGTCTTCTTACTTGTTAGTCGAGCAGTTGCAAGCGTGACTGCTGATAAAGAGGTTCAGCATTCGGCTCCCGAGTCAAACGAGGGAACCTACTACAATCCTCACCTACCCCTTCGGAAATTACAGGTGTAATGTTGCCATCTCACGTAACGTAAAAATAATTAAATCAAAAGAGATCTGTACAAAGCTACTGCTCTTCAATCATTGTTTGTTGTGTAGACACATTATAATCATTTGTCTATCAAGAACATTTTCCCGAAGACTTGGTACTTGCGGCATCCAATAAACAAATTCTCGCATGTGCCATCGCTAGCGCCAACACATGTCGCGGCTCACGTTTAATATCGATTTTGGAATATACTCACATCATCATATTAAACGAAAACGTGTAGATTAAGAAACCTGATCGTGTGACGTAACGTACTTATAATACTGGAATGACGTTATCGCCTACGTATTACATTTCAGTTCACGGAAGATTTAACCTTAACGTTTTACCGTATATACATATAGTTGGAATTTTATTTTGTTACTTATATAAAGGGCAACACTGTCTCGCCTGACATTTCCCTACGCTGTTCGTGATCTACATGTATAAAAGTGTCATGTCAATAAACTGCAATTAATTAATTTGCGTGTTTAATTTAACATTAAATTATCGATCGAAAGGGTACCCCCTCAAAGGGTAGGTAGAGGAGTACACTACACTGCCACGTTTCACCAGTCACGTGCATCTATGAATATAACACATATACATATTACATATATATAAGGAAAGATACAGTTTAAGAGAAAATATTCAAAGGAAAAACTTATTTAATTCAAGAACTGTACGAGTACATTCATTAAATACACGTGAACCAAAACTACTACAAAACACCAAGAAATTTGATTTTTATTTAGCCTAGTAAATAGGCAGACGGACGTATGCATATGAAATTCTAAGGCCATATTTGAGTGTCCTGTCCATAGGTAGATATTCAGACCTTTCTCCGCGCCACAACGCTATTCTCTACAATGACCCCGACCTCTAGCGAGGCCTGTATTATACACGTTTAAATAAAACATGTATAACATTATCAGACAACAAACAATGAATGTTGTTCTGTTCTGTTATCCCGTTCAAATATGAGATAAAACAATTACGTAACTTGAATGAACCATTGTTCTCGTCGATAGTTCTAGAAAAAAAATTAAATTTTAAATAGAAATTATATTTGAAAATATGCGTTAAACAAAAAATTAGAAATTGCAAGAACTGCTGAACTTACTATACATCCTTTTCGTTGCCGAATGATCAATTTTTTTATAAAACTTGAACTCCTTTATTGTTCCAAAATTAATTTAAAATAACTGTCAACTCAATAGTGCGAACGCCATTTTGCTTTGCTTTTTATCATGCTGTTTTTATTTTAACGCTAAATTCAAAATTTCAATTATTGATATGCGATAGAGTGTACACTTCTATCAGTGCACTGAGATAGAGTTGACAATATATTTCTCATTTAAAATCTCACACCACATTTTTTCCCTTTAGGTTTAATTTTCCGTAAAACATTACATTATAGTACCATGTACATAATTGTGGGCATTCAAAATAACATCTAGTATTATTATGTGAAGCATTATGACGTCCGTGAGTTTGTCTTATCGTTACAACTGTGAAGCAAGCCTGTCTATCTCATAACGGACTTCAATTACGCTGCATTTTTCAACAATGAGTGTTTCCCCCGAACCTGCTGGTATTAGCCCTAATGATCGGTAAAGCTTGCCGAGATGGAGTGAGAATGACACGAGTTAAACATCAATATTAAATGGGATTCCTACCTTTTTGTTACAATTTCAACCGAAATTTGAATGAAATGAAATTATAAAACTGTTATTATTTAAACGGATATCCGTGTAAAGAGAGAGCTATGAGTGTAGAAGAAGAAAGTTACGTCTCAACTGATAGACATTAGACATTTGCTGCCCTCTATCTACCCCGTAAAGATAGCAGCGTGTCCATATAACCAAATTCAAACAGCATCTTTATGAAAGCAAAAAAGGTCAAAAACGTACACTCTCAAATTATGAATTATTATACCCAAAACGTAATTCGTACAGAATTAGGCCAGTTAGGACTAATTAGACAAAGGCTCCTTAGTATTTATCAAGTAGGTAATTATTAACTACTTACTTGTATACATTAATTAATTATCAATATCATTAGCCCGCCTGACTCTACTGCTGGACATACGCCTCCCCTAAGAGTTTTTGCCCATAATGCCCACGCTGGGCATGAGAGTTCAGGATCAATGTGATGTTATATTTTACCCTATTGTTATAACCGTGTGTCGTATAGTCTATTACACCTGTGGCACAATGTTTTACTACAAATAGATAATTTAGAAAACTTCAGTATTTTCTGCCCCTGAGTAAACCACCTCATTGGTCTTATACCACTTATTCCATAAACATAACTCTAGTGGAGCATGGATGTACATATTATTAATGACAAACAGAAATTATGTGTTGCGGACTTCTGTCTAGATCTACTGAAAACGAATACTTATTTCTGTTGTACCTCCTACATTGTATTTACGTACTAAACATTAAGTTAGTGCACGCAAATACCTAAATAATTTCGGATGCGCTGTCTCTTCCCATATATTTTATAAATATCGATATTTAAGGTTAGCTAACAGGTCGTAGTATTATTTTAGTCAGCCTGTAATATTTTTTATGCATCTGGCTATGTTATACAAAAAAAAATTAAGTCCGACTGGTAATTTTACAGATTAGCGCTTACAAACAAAAAAGAAGTCTTCAACTTTATTATATATAGTGATATATAATAAAATTGAATAGTTATTTATTATACATAGTGACTATTCGACAATAAGGATCCACTAGCAGCAACCTGACCAGCATGTCTGTTACCCACTCATATCGTAATAAAAAAATATTCAATTCTCACGAGGAACTACGCCTTATTTGAAGCTATAAAAGTCCGAAAAGAACACAAAACAAAATGTAGACATATATGAAACCTAAGTGATATTTAATAGAGTTTTAATGTCGGAACGTTAACTGAAATCGTTCGGCTGCGGCCGTGTTTACGGTCGACTTTTATATCTTAACGACGCTTTGTGTTGCGAAATTTATTGCTAAAAGGATATATTTTTTTTGTTCATAACCTGTAACCTTAGCAATGCCAATAAAATCAAATACTACTATGTTACATTGTCAACCCGTAGTTTACCGGACTGGTTAATTGTACCCTTAACCCTTCTTATTCGTTGAGAGGACACGTGTTTAATAATGGAAGAGTAAAAAAGTGGATGGTGCTAATAATAATTAACAGTAAGTATCTATATTAGATAAAGAGTAAGTCGGTACTGTATCATCACATTTCAATGGATTAAAACGGGCAGACTAAGTAAATCACACAAAATCGTAAACACCCTCCTAATACTGGCAACGAGTATAAAACGACAATGACTAATAAAAAATTGATACAAATAGCTTGTGTAAGTGCAATTAGCCACATAAAGTCAATCAAGAAGAGTAAACCTGGATACCTGAGACAACTATGTATAAAGTTCTTAAGACGTGTGTAGACTGACAACTTGCACTTAGCCAGCAATGAAATTTTTACTGCAATAGATAGATGCTTACAACGAAAAAGGTTGTGTTCCTTTGTCCAATATTTGTCTGCAGAGGTATTGGATCTGTACCGATTTCTCCTACTAAAGTGCAGTTGATGCGATGGAAAGTCAAAAGACGAACGTATCAAAAAAACACAAACACGTAAACTTACGTAATTTACAATTGATCTAAACTAAAACCTGATTTGAGATCCGATTATAGTGTATCTATATAGTACAAATTATGTCCTTCATCATCATCAGCCTCTTGATGTCCACTGCTGGACATAGGTCTCCACTAATCGGCGCCACTCCTTCCGGTCGTCCTTCAGTGGCCACTTAAAACCAGATGAAATAGTACGTGTCGCTTCTCAGTCATAAAAGTGTGTACCAACTCTTTGGTATGTACATGTGTCATTAAATATATTTTTAGATTTTTGCCGCCGTCAGCTTTGACAAAAGCACCCGCAAAAACTTCAAATACCTTAGACATTGACCCGAGCTCGCTCCCGCCTTTCCAATATCGGCACTGGTGATGCAACAATTGGACCTACTTATGCAAAACGGAATCAACCCACACAATGACAGTTTTAAGAAAAAGCCATTTTTGTGAAAATTTTTGTATACTGTAAAAATTTTAGATTATTTTTAATAAAATCTGTATACAATTTTGCACAAAATAATCTATGTATGTTTGAAAATCATCAAGGCTTTTTCTTAAAACTGTCATTGTGTGGGTTGATTCTGTTTTGCATAAGTAGGTTAAATTGTGTTCTCTAGAACTCTGCGAAAGTAAATAGTGTGCGTAAATAATATGCGAATAGAGAGGGGACAATGGATGAAAATTTATCTAGCAAATAAAAACAGCTAGTAAATATAAATATATATATATATATATATATATATATATATATACATGTGTGTGTGTGTGTGTGTGTGTGTTTGCGCGTGCGCGTGTGCGTGTGTGTGAATGTATATGTAAATATATATATGTATGTATATATATATATATACATACATATATATATATATATATATATATATATATATATATATATATATACCTCACCTTGACACACGTTAACGTGAACAAACGCGTGGTACAATATCATTAACTCAATAGATAGGCGACACTACAATCAATATTGATAGAGCAACCCACAGGGCAGAGTTTAACTCAATTGATGGCTTCATAGTAGTAAGATACTCTATGTGAACTAGATTGTAACACGCGGTCAAATTTGTTCTATGTCGACTCTCTGATCTCTCGTTCTCTCAACAGCGATTTACTTAAACACATGACTATCGATTACTTTTACTTTTATCGACTCAACCAACCATCGGAATCGACTCCAAATCCACACTCTGCACCATAAGTTCCAAAGTACTTTGCGTTGCCTTTAAATATTTGCATAAAGGACCGTCGAGCCGAACCGTAACCCCACGATTGTAAATATTTTTTTTCGTTGATATTCTTTATTTCTAGTTCCTTTGAATCGCTGTCCACAAATAATCACGCTGTGAATACTACAAAATCGAATCAGACTATATTTATTTTTCACAATCCTCAAAAGGATGTGATCCATCAAGAAATGTATTCAAATATTCAACAATTGTCCAGTGCACAAAATGTCTATTGTGTATTAATTTACTTTAAAATATCTATAGTGTAATTTATTAGCCGATTTGTTCACAATAGCGTCGAAACCACAATGAATTGCCGACATCAATAAACCACAAAGCAAAGCTCCAGGGAGACTTCAATGCCAAAAATATTTGTAACAAACGTTTTTTGCGATACTCTCCAACATTGTTTTGTGTCCGAAAATGTCAAAAATGCATTGTATCGAATATTCGAGATCAATACAATCAAAAATGTTCTTGTGATGCTACAATTAAATCTGCATAGTTCTTGTGGAGCTACATTCAGTCAGATACTGTCCACAAGGATCCATTAATTATTTTATTCGTCGTATAATCATCATACCAACAGCCAATCGAGAAAACAGACGGACCGTCTCATGATACTTATCAGTAATTGACTTCTGCATGAACTGAGATTGTTCTCAATTGTAGCCTGTTAAAAAAGGAAACAGCTTGAATATTATGAAGTTCGTCTTAAGCGAATATACTTTACTGATGACGTCCGCAATGGACATCAAATCTCTGGCCACGAAACCCTGAATGTTTTAAATATTTATTCTAAGTAGGTACAATTCGGTAGGACCATAAGCATGAAACAATGGCTTTGGTATGTTAGTACAAGTGATAGAGAATCCAAATTCATATAATATCGCTGGTTATAATTTCCCTAGTAACACAGAGGGGCGGCTTAATTGTACGAGCTTCAAATCCGTAATTAGCATAACATTGAGCAGGATAGAGAAAAGTGAGCAGCCCTCGGCTCGGAGGCGAAGCTTCACTTCGGATATTGCGCCAAAAACCACTAATTTTTGGGTACCTTATATCGATTAGAACCGAATATGTCTTTCATTCAATACTATTCAAATCCTTATGAAATCCTTCATAGCGATGCACGAAGTGGAGTAATGTTATCTATTGAAGTAATACCTAATGATGAGTAAACAGTTCCACGTTCTAGATTAATGACGCAGTTTTTATCATTAACTCCTTAAACATGAAAAAATTCCACGTTGTCGAACAAACATTTGTTCAACAAGAACTAATTTTCGAGTAGTAATATTGTAATTTATTATATAATTCGGTTGGGAATAAAGTATATATTGGTATATATTTATATAGGTTAAAGACAGTTTTAGGATACAGACCAAGTATAGTTTTGCATGAAACATTACACATGTTGTCGCCAACAATTTTAAGTACACGATAACGCAAGTTGGGAATAATCGTTATCATCATATGGATTCTCACACATTCCTTTGCCGAAATATGTAGGCACTTGAGGCTAATCCGACGATCGTATTGAAAATAACAAACTAACCCTTTTCTCTTACGTTTAAATTATGAGACGTTAAGTGTACCCGCGTGAGTGATCGCGGGTTAATACTAAAAATATAGTAAAACATTCTTTCACATAATAAACATGTGTAGGAAAAACATTCGAGTATAAAGTCCTGACGACCGAGCGGCAGGATTATTACGATTCCAGGCAGCGTGTGTTCTCTGCCGAATAAGTAGAATAGACACAACGGATACATATTGTTACCATAGTAGTCATTACATACAGTGTTTTAAGCAAACATGTCAAGTGTTAATAATTAAACTATCAATTGTGTATCGTATTATATCACAGTGTACGGTCAACAAGTAATTGATATCGGTAGAACAATTAGTGAAATCATCATCATCATCATCATCATCAGCCTATAACTGTCCACTGTTGAACATAGGCCTCCCCTAGAGCGTGCCACCTTGCTCGGTCCTCTGCTTAGTGAAAATCTGCTTAGTGAAATTAGTGAAAGGTTAAATGTAATTATAAACGTTGAGTTTGGAAGTGTCAGTGATTACTGTAATAGTAATTATCTAATTGATGTTGCTACTGCATTCGACTTACCTTGTGTATTATGTATTAATAAATGTATTTATATACCTACCGTGAGTTTTTTTATACACACGTCGGTTATTCTCTCCGTGTGCCCGCACACGCCCGATTGCTCTTTCGAACGATATAAATAGACCCAAGATACATACACCACTGCCCACCATTGCCGCTACACTATTATATAACGTGTGTATTTTCATTACAATTTGACTTCCATATATACTAATCAATCACACATCCGAAACTGGCCTTCACGCAAGTTATAAAAAAATATAGTGTGACCATTTTCAACACCTGTACTAACTTTTCGTAGCGAAGACACATTTTTATTTATAGGAGTCATGCAAATCACATATCTATGGGTTATGACTGCGTAACCGTTTGTAATTGGCGCACGATCGTGAGTCATAACGTATATAAAACACTGACGAAGTTAAATAATATAAAACTTGTACCGGGAATTGTATCACATGATCCCTGTGCATGCGGGCAAGTACCAAATGACGCACGGATGATATTAACAAAATTGTTATAAAATTTAAAATAATAATTCCGCCATGCGATCCCCAATCTAAAGGTAAATAATGGAAACTATGCGCAAAAACCTCTCAGGAGAAATTTATGTCCAGCAGTGGACTTAGATTGGCTAATGATTATGAACAACATCTCGACAAAAAAGACCAAAAGTTAAAACAAAACAATTAGTAGATGACCCAAATACCCATTGAACATTTGTAAGTGGGTCAAACTAAAAATATTTACTATTAGATAACACGTTATGTCAATGACTCGTATGCAGAGCAGGAGGCAACAGGTGCGGCTCGTTTACATGAGAATAGCGACTGAGGTGTTATGCTGTAATAGATCTTCGATAACCCCCTGCGTGAATGAGTGAACGAATACCATGCTATTATACCAACTAACATTACATAAGTTCAGCAACCTTGAATTTGTGTGACGTACCAACTGACTGAGGTCAGATACCTTATTAAAGATGGTTTGAAATCAATTGATTTAAAAATTTAACCAAACTGTGGGTACTTACAAAAAGTAGGTAATTATAACAAGTACTGACTGAACAACACATCC
>DWFT01001022.1:0-10175 GCA_018246795.1 Microceris patrobas patrobas
ACATGCCCAGATGCGTAATAGTTCGTCTACCAGAAATATTGCTCACACCTATGGGCGGGGACATCAAAATACCAATTTCGCCTATTTTAGTTCTTAGCCTAATTTAGTTCTGTGCTGTGGCGTGCCGTTCGATTCGTCGACAACCCCAAACTCATCGAAAGTTAGAGCCACTGAGCCTGCGCAGGGACGTTAGCGCATTGTGTGTACTCTACTACAATAGCGAGTGCTCTGAAAAACTCTTTGAGATGATGCACACTTTGTTGCATCGCACTACACGCTGAAGCACTAAATTTCACCCTCACCGACTGGACTCCTGGCAGTCTACAACGTGGAGACCCAGACTCAGCATTTTGAAGGACTAAGAAGAATTTTTAGAATTTCCAGGATTTTTGCGTAGATTTTTCATTATTTATCAGCATAAAGTCTCGAGCGGTGACAGATCTGACTGCTTGTTAGCTAATCGATTGTTTTGACGCCTATTGAAAGTAGCCATGGCGTCGTTGTTTTCAGTGTGATTTGACGCACCGCAGCCCGGTGAGATGCAACAAGCCGAGGACAGGGCGCGATGGCGCTCATTGGGGGAAGTCATGCGCAGCAGTGGACTGAGATAGACAGATGATGATGATTGTGATCTTGATGTTTCAATATCCGAACAGAAGGCAGCAAATTCTCTTGCAAAATGTTATGCTATTTCGCAGCATTGATATTGCCTTCCACGAATGACTTTCTACAGACCCCCTGTGCTGATATGCAACCCCATATCATGACAGAGGTAGTAAACTTAACTTTTTTTTAGAATAATTAGTGCCACAGGTTCGCTTTTCTTTCAAATCACTTTTTTTTTCGTCACCGATTGTTATCTCAAAATTCGATTCATTGCTCCATATGATACTGCGCCACTGTTCCGAAGCCTAATTCGGGTGGCAATGAATGAATTGTATGATCTTTTTGATTTATGACCTTTATTTTACGCTGTAAAAGCCATACTCCATTGTTTTCATTACACTCTTACACGTAACAACTGAGACGTCTTTGTGAATCACGTCTTCTATTGAAGAATGCTCTAGTCCTTGTAAAATGATTTTTTTATTAATCTCTTGGAAACCATTCTCTGCTTCACTCGAGCTGCGTGGTCGACCATTTTGCAGAAAATATTGCAGAATTTCTTTGTTGAATTCAAATTTAAATGCCAACAGTGTACAAGAATAAAAATATTAACTAAAGCGTTTCTAACTCTTTGATAGACAAAATCTTTTGCATTGGTACATAACTGAAAATGCCCTGGGCATTTTCAGTTATGTAACTTTTTGAGAACGTTCAGAAATGTTTCTTCTAATATACATTCGTCAGACATTGAATTAATTTTGTCTTGATTTTCCGACTTTATCCAACTAGCAGACATTCGATTCAGATAAATTGATATTGGTATTTTTAAGGTGGAATTCTCAGTAATAGCACGGAGTCTGAATTTGTGCCTGGTATATGGTAATAGGTTCAGCCCTTTCCATAGTAGGATATAAATATAACGTCACAGGTGTAATGTGTAACGTTAACCTATACAACCCATTCGTGGAAAAACAGTCGTGATAATATGTTATGTTACTATTACTGAATAATAATACTAATAATACTGAACATTGCTTGGAATGTAGTAAACGTGCCTATATTAGTGTAGGTACTTGTGTGCGAGGGAATCTTACCTATGTAACGTCGTTTTATAACTTTAAGGTACCTACCATTGTGATAATAATATTGACGCAATAAAAAAGTATTAACAAAATGGTCTCGACATTTGCAATTCATTACGTGGGCACTAATATTTGTTTTCGCTTTAGTTGGTATGAATATTACATATGTGCCTACGTGTATATATTCGCACATTGTTTACACGGGCGCAATTAAGAAATGTCTAGGTCGTAGAGCTTATTAACATAGCATTGATTGCGTGTTATAAACTAATCTGCTGTATAAAATTGTTATATACACACGTATGATATATTTAAGAAGAATTCAGGTAGTGTTGGTGTGGTGTAGGGGGATACTGGATGCGGTAAACTGAGAACAGAACGCAATGATGCTGTTAGGAGATGTTTATATGTAATACCTACATATGGATGTTGTGACGATGATGATGATTAATATATTACAATTAAATAAATTAACACTTTGTATGTAAATCTTAGTACGACGATGTCAACCAATTTGTGGAGTGTATTTTATAACATTTAACATGTTACCTACTTGTAAAATGTTTACGTTGTTCATTGTTGCCTATTGTATTAATAACAACAACATACCTAATACATAATGTTTCACACTCAAGCCCCCGTATCCATAGTTAGAAAGCAATTACCTATTGTAATACACTGGCTGATTACATAAATATTAATAAACCTACCAGGTAAAAAATATAATGTACCAATTTCAATTCTATTTTTCATGTTGGTAGTACTGTTAGCACTGCCAACATGAAAAAGTTAGATGTACCTACGTGTTTTTTTTATTATCGTAGTAATGTTACAATTATTAACATGGAAAAAAATTATGTTACAACAACTTTCCAAGACCGTTAATATAATGTTACGTAACATCACGCGTGTAATCCCCGAAAGCGTAGGCAGAGGAGTGTAGTACACTCCCACGTTACACGTTTACGTCCCATGGAATAGGTGGTGACTCTATTGCCATACACCGGTCACAGATTACTATTAGAACTTCTATATTAGAAAAATCTTATAGTAGGTAACCGACCCGAGGACATGGCGCGATGGCGCTCATTGAGGGAGGCCTATGTCAAGCTGTGGACTCAAATAGGCTGATGATGATGATGACCCAACCCGTGATTGAACCCAGGACCTCCCGATCGGCAGTTGCGCTTGCAACCACTCGACCAACGTTGACTTAATGTAGACATTTATCTCACCTTATGTAGATACATGTTTTAATTTGCCGCTAAAATAAGAATATTAGTACCTACACCTGCTCAGTCTTCTTTCTCTACGGTTTGTAACATCTAGACAGATACTCTTCAACGCCGCTATTGTATTTAACTTAACAAATATCATGTTAACACAAGAAACATCTGTTTTTAAACACATCAAATAACCGAAATAGAGCACACGATATCTGAGATTTATTTTTCTTCAATAATAATTCATCGACGTCCTCGCGTCTTATCTCACGAACTTGAGCGGTAGACGAAATATATATATGAATGTGTATACTAAAACATATCATAATCAGCTCTCGCCGAACCTTCAACCGATCTATTTACAGAACAGATAAAACGCTCAAGTCTGCTCTACATTTTTATTTGAGTATCAATTTCAAGACAAATGAATTACCTGACACTTTTATACTGTGTTTCATATTAGAAGCATAGTAGTTGGAGGCATTAGTATGTAGTCGAAGATTAAACCGACAGACTATTTAATACATCAATGCTAAAATCTCTTTGAGGTTATATCAAATCTACGGACCCTCTGTTAGCCAGCAAAGTATGGACCATAGAGGCAAACGGGTAGTATATAAAGTCTACAAATGAATCAATGACTAACAAATACAATTGCTTTTTCCGTAGTCACGAACATAATTAAAAATGTTTCTGCATAAATTAAAATCAGCTTTATTACTCTACATTTTTCACTTTAACTAGTTTTACACTTTAAATGATTTTCCGGTTAAAATAGAATTATCGCCTTAGGGTCATTGAACAGCGAGTGACGCGTCGCGCTAACGGAGGCCGGCAATTTCCTTTATGATGATTTATGGACTGTCACAGTGTAAAAATCTCGTCGCGCATTACTCTACATCGCTACACTCGCGTACGACTCGACGCGGGCTACCCACTCGTCTGTTAAATGTGGGTCGACCTTCAGCGCTGCGGGTGCATTAAAACATCCTGTACTAGCAAGCAGGGTGTAGTGCTAGTGCGGTGTGGTCGCGGTTCGCAATGATCGCGATTCAATTTGCGCGGAGGTCCGCACCGGCCAACGCTTTGTTTACATTCCAGCGAGCGTGTCTCGCCGCTCCGCCGCGGTTCGATTAAGGACGAATCAATAAGGCAGTCGATAGCGAGCGAGTTTAATAGAGTGAGCCGAGTGGAGCGCCCTCATTACCCCCGCAATTAGCGCACGGCGCGCTCCCGTCGACGACGCACCCCGCGCGAAAAACGAATAAAAAGAGCTGCCCTCAAAATGGCCGCCGCCTCCCCCCGACCACCCGCCGACCCCCGCGCCGCTTCGTGATTGCATCCCCGCAGCTCTTATAAATATGGCCGTATTCCTCCCGCCTTTACTGATTGCCCGTATACCCCCCGGCCTCCCCCCGCGACCGCGCCGCCGGCGTCTGAATAGATAAACGAGTCCACGTGGACTACCGCGCTTATAAAAATTGCCTCAACCAATAGCAACATTGTCGAGCAGCATTCGAACCAATCAGCGCGCGTAGCTGCTTGTAACTCCGCCCTTAATAAGCGATCCCGACGTTTTGACCAATAAGGTGACCGAATCCGACGGATTCCGCTCGCCGACGACGAAGCGGTCCACGTGGACTCGCACACACCGACGCGAATATAATGCCTCGAGTGGAAATAGCTATGACGGCGAAATGTGCGACAGCGAAAAAATAAAATGCGGTCGGTCGGTGCGGCGGCGGATCGAGCGAGCGAGTGGGTGTAAACAGGGGATATTTTGGTGCGGCTCGTTCATTATTATTGAATGCGCGGCGCTAATGGCGCGGCGCGGGTCGCGGGTCGCGCTTCCTGCTCCGCGGGCACGACACGACGACTGACACGTCCGTCAAGACTGCGACCGACGACTATGCATAATGCAACGCACGTCGCACTGCCTATTACAACATTTAATTTTACCACCCAAAAAAGGAAGCCATTACATAAGTTAGTTCATACTTAATCGCGTGGTCATTTTAATTAACCACAACTCGACGAGACGTTGTAAACGCAGATGGTAACGTATTAAAAATACCTACTCAGGTAGAAAACCTGTCTGAAAAGGAAATAGAAGCTTGCGAGAGGAACGCGAAGCTGATAGCCATCTACGTGGGCGTATTGTGCCGACCTGCGTCGATAAAGTAAGTATGCTTGTCCGGTAGCCGCAATCGCTGCGACTCGAGCACTTGTCTAAAAAATTAACGATACCTATCTACTTACCTATACAACTACCAAATAATAAGGAGGGTAGGTACTCACTTTCCAGTATGATAATATTAAATTATCATAGAATCTACCGTTTACATGACAAATAAAAAAATTACTGTAACACCGTGACACTAGAAGGAACTTTTAATGCTGAAATGTATGCGTAAAATATACTTCAACTTTGGTACTCATAACTAGTTGCTTCCGTTTCTTTAGACGACTGCTTATTAGTTAGGTAATACCTAAAACTTATTTATTAAATAGGCAAAGCCGAGTGGGGCCCGCGAGAGTGCCTTTGTGAAAACTGTAAGGCGACAAAATTAATGTTAGGTAAGTTCAGGTTCTTTTAACGTCAGCATAATTTATTTTTTAATTTCTCTTTCAAAGCTAAATGAGTCCAGGAAACTTTTTACGCTACGCGTTTACAATTAAACTGAAGTGAAATATAAAACACCGACGCACAAAAGGCAGGAAACCTACCTGCCTATGACTATTTGAATTAAACGCATTCTGAATTTAAATTGTTTAAACGCAATTATAATGTGGTTGTATCTACATAGTATTCAGAACGAAAGCACTGTACCTATTTCTAATGTCTACAGTAGCTGAACTGGAATTATTACATGTATATTAGTTTGAAGAATAAGTGACTCACATTAAATACGAATATTTTTTATCTTAGTTTTTAAAGTTAGCAACACTAGCAACTAAATGACATTTGACATTTTATGTGTCACATGTGACACTTGGCACTTCATCTTTACAGCCCACAATAATCGTTCGACACTAATCCACAAAAATAAGAATTTTCTACTTTTATTACCTAACATAAAATCCTCTCAGCTGTCCATAAAGCTATGAAACATTAAGTAGTAAGTAATTGCAATCGTATATCGGATAGCTTTCAAAGTCAAAAGTCAATTGACCGATAAGTAGAGAGTTGGTACGACTAAAGACGAACAATCGGTTACCAAGTCAAATACTTGGGCATTAATATTAAGTGAGAAGGTGCTTAGAGTATGCTCGGTGACGCACTCCAGCCAAACAATGTTCCGCGCTCATTATAATGGCATTCCGTCACAACCGTGCGCGCTACCCACGTCATTTTGAAATTCTCACTTTGTGCTACACCGGAAATCTGTCTAATCGATTATATTGGTCGATTATGTGTAATCTGCATAACTTGGTTTTATATGTATAATTTGACAAATCAGTGCGGATAACGAAATGACATGCCGATTTATATTTAGGAATAAAAAAGTACCAAATATTGAGGATTTGAACAAATTTAACACAATTTCATGCTATTGTAGATATACGTACGTTGAATAATATGTCTGCTTCATTGCTTTTTGCTTTCCGCCTTTGATAATTTTGGCTTTGTAACATCTTGTCATAATCTATGCAGTATATCTTTAATGATTGGCTCTGTATAGTCTGTAACATCTTAGTATAGTCAGAATCACTTAGTTCAGCTTCTCCTGTCCAGATATTATATATCTATTAGATATTATAATTTAGGTCGCATATAAAAATAAGTGTCATGTACATAGGTTATAGGTATATGCAACATATGTGTGGTGTGCTTATTTGAAACATATATTTCTGTAGAGTGTATTTCGTTTAAACAGTAGACTACTCAATCCAAATGACTTCATTCTTAACGCTAACCGACATTACGTTGGCATCGTCTGAATTGTTCATTTGTTTTACGATAAAGAAAGGAATACAGATACTAAGTTTAATGAAAAAAATGGTAATAAAATGATTCTTTTTTTATTTAAAAGGAATGTTGTGTTCGACAGGAGTTTTATGCGTGGCGTGCAGTTGGTTTTATGACGTTAATAAAATAAGCTATTGAGCGGTAAAATAATTAATTATTTGGCCTGTTATTCGATGTCTGTGTGCAAAGATACGTTCTGGAGGGAAAATTTAAATGTTTATAGACTAAATAATATAAAACTTTAACGTTTTAACTGCATAATGTTATGTGCATTACCTTCATTATTTTAAATATAATACATTTCATTTCAGCTGGTCTGGTAGACACAGACTAATCGATTCATACTTTATTAAGTAGACTGGCAGATAATTCTAAAACGTTAAATAGTCATGATTAATAATTGTATGTAATAGCAATACCTGCTAAATACATAATGGGCAACAAATATTATAACTGTATAATTACCGAGAACAGAATAGGTACTTATTTCTACCGATAGGCACAATGTATATCGCCCACGTCTTCCCATTAGGCCGCAATCGATCATTGTTCAATTGCTCTTGTTATAGAAAGATTCACACGTTGCGAAACATGCACGCTTATACCGATAAGATTTATTCTACCTATATACCGTGTCGCCATTTTGTGTGATTCGATTAGCATCCGGGACGACGTTTTATAAGTAGGTAGACATTGTTATAACAGTTGGTGTCGCTAGTGTCTCAAAATGTCGTAGTTACTAAAGCGATTCAACAAACACTATTAAATATCACATGTGTAAATTGAATCGTTGCTATTTGAATCCTGGCGCTCAATTTTCAATTTTCGTTAAGTGCAAGTTGGGTGCGTTTTATAATCACGTGCCGATTAAATACATTTATACCCTGTGATAATCTTGAGAATCAGAGAATCAAAAAGGATACCAAATGGTGCTGTATTTAATTTAGATAGACATACTAAATATGGATATTTATATTTTGTCATTAATTTAACATGTCCGAAGCTTTATTACCTAAGCATAAATAAATTCTGGTGGTAAAAAAGAATGTGAAAAACAGCGCCGAGGGGACCTTCTGGGAAGCGATCGCCTTGGAATGGTCTGTTTTTGCGACACAATGGCGGGGTTATACAACTAATTGTTCGCGCCGGTTAATTGTGCACCTCGTTTTGTTTGTCGAGTTTGTTTGGGACTCGCGGCAGCGGCAGCCACGTGTAGGGCTGCCACTTACCTACTTCAATTATATTTCAACATCGCTTACATATTACTCTTCTCTATATTCTTCATTGTTGATTATTGTCTTGCTTTAAAAAGCTTTGACGATGTCGCGATCTGATTTTATGGCTCTCTTCGTACAGTTAGTCCTCTAATAGTTCAAATGTGAATAATCATTCACATAGTATATTTTTTTATATTTGGTATTCTATTGAACATCAATGTAATGTTTAATGAATATACCAACTGAATTGTATAAAGTAACAAAATAATCGCATGTTCAATACGGTACAATACAATACTACGGTATTGTGTTTGAAGGGGGCGCTGAAGATGAAGGGACAAGGGTACTGATTGTTTAGTGCATTGACTTCTTCATTATTCCCTCATTGTTCATTTAAGGGTGAGGTTGTGAAGATGTGACGTTCGATTGGGTGTAAATTCCGTAAATCACGGCAGATATGAGGCAACCCTGTTGGCGCTTGGAGCTGTGTGAGGGAGTAAACAGATAACGCGCGGTCACCGACGTTTGTTTTACTGTCCGCTGACTTGCCAATTAATCGCTCCGTGTTTATACTAACCTAATGAAGTAATGGTGATCTTTAACATTTTAATGAGTGAATGCTATCATATTATAGAACACGTTTTGAATACTACATGTTATATGCGCCCTGCGATAAGTTGATACATTTGTTACAGCAAGTTAATGGAATTGTTGTGTTGCTTAACAGAATGTCGCTACTGGGTATGTGTATTTGTGTGTGTGCATGTGTTTACTGTGTGTGTGTGTTTTATAAAAAAGTAAGGAAACTACTGTGTTGAGCAAATGAATAAATCAAACCAGTTCTCTTTCAATGTTCACAGAGAATAGAAATAGAAAGAATATATTACCTAGGTTTTTATAATTTTTTTATCGAGCACCAGATTTGCGAATAATAAATTAAGTTCCGTTCTCTCCGCTGTAGCAAAATTTAAAATACCTCGTTCCTTCGTAATATAATATTTCGTTGCGAAGTTATTTAATTAAATATAATTTGTTTTTCCCGAACACAGTTAGTTATATGGGAAGGTTTTATAAAAATAATATAATTATTCAACATTTCATTACAGTTTTTTTATCGGCATTATAAACGACGTTAATTGAACGAAACCCACATTTTAATTCAGTAAGAAAAAGAATTTAATGAACAATTCATTTCCACATAACTCGTTGTCAACACAGGCTGCAATTATTACGATCGTATAGATGTGTATCTAAAGCCTACAACAACACACGAAATGTATAAAATAATATTAACATAGACAGAGGCGATAAACAGCGAGAAGGGTGCAACAGAGCGATGTCGCGGCGATATCGCTTGATTGTTATTTATCCGTTATCGCGACGATCGCCCGCCACAGCGCGCACGCCGAGGGAGCCATTTAGTCGAGGAAAACACCGTGAACTTCGTGTAAACCATCTTGTAGCAATATACATATTTTACTGCTTCAAAGTTTATTCTCGAAATTTAAATAGTATTATTGGCATAAAGCCTGAATAGGTCGTGCTTTATTACCAACACACAAATATACTTAGAACCATAAAAGCAGTATTTATGGGGAGGACATAAATTTTAGCGCATCCATTGTGAAGAAGCCGCGTCCCACACTCCGCGCGACATATTGTGGGTTTCGTCGAGCAAAACGGTCGCGATTCAAAATAAAAATTAAAGAGGACGAAAAAGAAGAATAAAAAAATGGGGGAACGAGTGAGAGCGTTCGTCGACGTGATTTTTTGTCGCGGCTCGTTACTTCCCGCGCTTGTAAATGCTACGTAAATTACGAGATCGCACCGTCCGCCCGTTAGTCCGTAACTACTGAAATGTGAGAGGCGCATTCGTTGAGCGTCTGCAACTTGCCAAATATGTTGACGTGTCACGCGGCCATTACCAATGTAATCCTTACCGACGATGTTTAATTTTCACTATTAACATAACTACACAGTTATTTGTTTTGCTCTGTGTCAATTCAAACGGTTTGTAGATCAAGGTTGATTTGTGTTCCAAATTCGAAAATGTCTATTATGTGAAGTAGGTACATTT
>DWFT01001023.1:0-10174 GCA_018246795.1 Microceris patrobas patrobas
CCTGTCCCATTTTCGTCCTATATCTATTATTCCATCTTTATGTAGATGATCTGCAGCTTCATTGGCATTTTGTTTTATGGGACACCTCAGTGGAAATTGCAGCTATGAACTCTGATTTAACACGTATCTGTGAGTGGTCTAATTCGTTTGAACTTTCTGTGAATCCTGCAAAGTCGCAGGCGATAATAATAGAAAGCAAGCACTTTCACAGCCAGCTCAACTTTTCCTCTCTACCTTCCGTATATTTATTCGACTTTCCAAACGTACCGTCCTGTGAATACCCTTGGTATTGTTGTGGACCGACATCTATCCTGGACTGCTCACGTAACTGACGTAAGCCATAAAGTTTGTTACACCTTACACACGCTGAAATATTTACAAAATGCTTTACCTTTAAAACTTAAAATTTGTCTCGCCCAGACGCTAATCCAACCCACACTAGATTATACAGATACCTGCTGCTTGGGTGCTACTGAGGGGCTGTTAAATAAGCTTGAACACTTGCAAAACTTATCTATTCGTTTTATTTTCGGTTTACACAAATTCGACGGAATATTTCAATTCCGTAAGGATCTCAAGTGGCTCCCTATCCGACTTCGCAGAAACACTCGGGTTTCGTGTATCTTTTATAGCATTCTTCGCAATCCCTCATCTCCCCTGTACTTTAGAAGCCAATTTACCTTTGCCCGTCCCTAAGACATGCCTTGCAGGACGCGTCTAAGAATCCGTCCACGTCCATAAATCAGATTTTTACGCTCACTCTTTCACAATACACGCGGCAAGATTGTGCATCACTCTCCCGCCTGGTATATGTGAATCAAGGACAGTTTCTGTCTTTAAAAAACGTAAGAAAGACTTTTACCTAGACTCTTGTGTTTAGGTTTGCTTACACATGCATTTATTTATTTATATTATGGTTTAATTAAGTACTCGTTTATTTATTTTAGCATATTTTAATCTCATATCCATGAATTAAATATTGAATTAAGGCGTCCGTGCGCGTTAGTTTCCAACATTTTGAGAATTTGCCCAGTTAGTACAAATGAACGACTTGTAGCGACCTTAACGTTTTGCCTAGAAATACGAAGAAAGCAGCCCTGAAAAGGACTATTGGAATTAGTTCTGAAAATAACTTTTAATTGACGCTTTGTTATCTTCACGACGTGTGTAGTTTATCTTCTCACTCGTCCACCCACGTGACCTCCATCTTCAACCGCAAGACTAGCTTGACAACAGCTCGACGCAGCACAGCAGACGTGTCGACAAGGCGAGAGGCGCGATCCGAAGGAGCGACTCGCTTTTTTTTTCTAAGTGTCTTATGCTGTTGAACCTAATGGCCTCTACAGCTTCACCGGGTTTTATCATCGGTCCAATGTATGTTGTTGAACAATTGGAGAGGTCGCAGAGTGCGGTTGTCCTTCTTGACTCTGAACTGCCTTTTATTGAAGCAGACAGCTGCGCTTTTTTCTGGATTTATATGTATTTTCCATTTTCTGAACCATTCGCTGAGGGTGTTGGTTGCATCCTGCAGTTGCTTTCCCATGACTAGGGGATTGGGGTGGGTGTAATAGAGGTCGGTGTCATCCGAGTATAGAGCTAATTACATCGTGGGGTGCCTGGGAATATCGCTCGTGTAGAGCGTATAAAATAGAGGAGAAAGTGTGGAACCTTGCGGAACTTCGGCTCTTATGGGGCGCGGGGAGGATCTTGTTCCTACTTTCAAATTGCATCGCCCATTGTCGCTTTATCCCCATTGTAAATGGAATGCAATATACTTGGCCAGTGCATGCTGAGAGTTTATCACGAATCACTACGTGTGTCTGCCGCGTTGTAGACCGAACGTTATTTCGACCGATATATTCTTTGTTCAATTTTTCACTGAACCTCTTTAAATACAATTTCCTTACTGGCTCTGTTAATTCTGTGTTAGTTATAGGCAGTTATAGTTTCTTGATTGCCTTTTTTATTATATTATATGACTTAAAAACGACGGGTTTTGTTAATGTACACAAAAATTAGTTAAAACATTAGTGGTTGATATTGTTCAGTAACATGAATTATTTCCATTAAAACTGTAATAATAAAAAAGATTACCTACGAGTAAGTATTTCGCATCCAACTAACACATATTTGATTATAAAATTTCTTCTTTCAATTGTTTTCATCAATCCGCCTAATTGTATTCCTCAATCTTGTACGTTTGTCGGTATTCATGCAGAGCACATGTGTGCGATGAATTCAGATTCGTTATCTTATCAGATATGTGCATGTGGAAGTATTGTACTGTACATATACATAAAACGTTCTGTTTATACTATTTCGTTACGCTAATAAGAGCTCTAGAGAACCATTTGCGAGATTCTAATGTTCTGACATTCCCCTATCGCCAGCCATCAGACGCCGTATGTCGATGCTCCTACATATACGAGTATGTACATTACGCACGTTTCCAAATAAACCCTGGTGCTCGCACAATATCGACATGTTCTTGTCTCGCGGGGATTCAGCAAATTTCTGTTCAACGCCATTCGAATATATTTACGACTGTGTTAAACATTTTGTATAAATTGCAATGTTAAGAACATAATTAATGTAAAAGTTTTATGAACATCTAATTTATCTTTTCTTCGACTATTCTATAATCAAAACGTTCTACTAATACTTGTTCTACTCCTACTACTGTTACTCCTTCTACTACTGCCGCTTCTACTACCCTTGCTACATCTACTACTATTGCTTCGACTACTACTACTGCTCTTACTATTAATGCGGCTCGTATGACGAGTATTAGTGCTAATTGTGGATAAAAGATACTTTTACAATAGCCTGATAATAGGACTTCAGACTCGTGTTTGCCGAATTATGTATATCCCGTATAACACAAAAGAGTTCTGTGATAGGTACAGTTTTAAAATTACTTTTCCAAAACTTACTGGACACTAAAGTATAAGTTCGTAAAACTTAAAGGCATGACTTGATTTTTTTTTCTTTTACTTAGTAAAGCTAGTTCAGATGGGAGTGATCGAGTTTTTTTTTTGCTTTATCTAGAATCCCACAAGTCATATTATTTTCTTTGAAGTTTTGTACTTAGTTCTTAAAAGCTTTCATAACTCCCGTGCTACTGGAATTTATAGCAAGTTGTATAATTATTGCATTAAAGTTTGAATTTTCTTTCATATTAGGTATATACACAGATGTCACAAACTTGCGCTAATTAAATGGCACTCCCGAGAGAATTCGTATGCAACACGTCAGTATACACAGTTTTCTCTCCCCACGCTCACACCGAAACTTGTTTTTGAAGTTAGGTAATTCATTAAAGGAATAATTTTTTTATCTTATTCTCGAAGGTCTGCATTTATTATTGCTTTTTACAACTCATGTGCATAACGTAAGCATATGCATCCAAGATACAATGCGTATCTCTCTTACTCTGTCTCCCTCTCTTATGAAACATTTAGTTACACTCGAAAACAAAAAGATAATCGTACCATCGATCTTATCTTTAGAACCAACTTCATTATACCGTATTTTCATCCCGAATCGTACCATTATTGCTTCGACAAAATGACATCACCGTCTAACTGTTATTAAGTCAGTTTCAATTTTATTAAAGCTGATTATCGTTATTACTTTACTTAGTTAATATTTTCAAGGGCCCTCTTATTTTCAGATTCTTATATGTACTAATATTCTGATAAAGACGAATACAAATCTCACACGGATATCAGCTTCATTTTTACACTTACTATCGGCACTGAACATACGAGTGGCATGTTGAAGACTGTCATTGTTATTCACGTATGTAGTTACATGTATGTAGAAAAGTGGAGAGGATATCGAAAATAGAACCACCTACACACCACTCTCGATTGGTACGAGTATAAGTGTTTAGTATCGTTTCAGTGTATCGCGTCTACGTTGTGTTTGTTGTACCTACACTCTCTTCGATAGTTCCTAAAATAACCGCTATAGATGCAGATGCAATCTTAAAAGTGTACACTTTCAAGTGCTTCGTTATACTATAAGGTTATCATCGGCTTCTGAACTTTACTTGTTACACTTTTGTTGTGAAGCTTACTTTCTTACTCCTACTCGCTTACTCCTCGTAGTATATTAGTAGTTGATTGTGTCAGGCGTTATATTGAAAATTCATTGTTTCTAATTGATTTATTTATAAATACTTTCATACAGTATGCACCTTCATAGTGCATTCTGCATGACAGTATACAACATCATACTCCATGTTAGTAGATTATGTATTCTCATAGAGTTTAACGTGTTAGGGCAGTGAGCTACTTGAACAGACTCCGACCTTTAACTTTCAGCGCATCTTTATTTAGTTCTTCATTCGTTTATCTTTCGGTTGTTCGTTTCTTTGGGATAATTATATGTCCGTGGTACACGGTCGCGTTTTCCTCGTAAGTATAATGTTTGTTTTTACCGGGTTATTCTCATTCCGCACAGCCGCTTTCCTGGTGGAAGTTTTTGAACATTTATTTATCTTGTGTTATATAGCTTGGTACTATCATCATCATCATCATCAGGCTATCTCAGTCCAGTGCTGGACATAGGCCTCTTCCAAAAGGGGGTTTATGCCCGTAATCTCCACGCTGGGCATGCGGGTTGGAGATCGCAGTGCACGGCTTTTCGCACCGCTATTATTATTATTTAACAAATAAATGCGTTAAATGCATTATATACTTATACATATATGCATTACATATATGCATTGCATATACGTATTGTAATATAATAACATATCATTACAGCACGACAGCATTTCATCTAGGTGATAGATAATGGAATGTACTCGTAGAACTCCCGCATTTTACCTGTTATGTTATACCTCCCATGAAATACGGGGATTAATAACAAGTTACGAAGCAATTAAAAAAACATCCATTTTCTTAATTGGTTATTAGTAACCAAGTAAGAAAATAGTGTTTTTTTTGTAAGAAAATTAATAGAGTTTGGGCTCTACTTACGAAAATGAACGAAGCGGGTGAAGCCTATTGCCATACACCGGGCGCACAACTCAATAGCACTTTGAGAAAGACCCAGTAATATTTTGAAAATTGTATTAGATACTCATAGATACTGGAGACCGCGACTTGGCAAACGGAGTGTAGAACGCCCTCCGGCTAGATGGAGTGACAATATATGCAAAGTGGCTGGCAGTGGTTGGATGCGAAGAGCTGAAGATCGAGCTCAGTGGCGTGCCATTGGAGACGCCTATGTGCAGCAGTGGACGGGAATAGGCTGATGATGATGATGATGACTCATAGATAGATAGATATTATTTTTTGTTCGATATAATAATATATGTTCTGAATCATACTCTGCCCTAGGTAATTGGACTGATAAATATCTCCACACTTTAAATGTTCCATTGAAAATCTCTAGAAGTGCTGAATTTAAAGTAAAACTTTTAAAGTAAAACTGGTAGTGATTCTCGTTGCCCGCTATTAGGTCTCGCGTAGCTTGCGATTCGACAAAGGAACGGCGAATGTCCAAAATAAACCAGTTTACCCGCAAAACTTTAATTAAGCCGTCGCTTAGACCGGCCTTAGTATATACTCGTATGTATTTCTTTCATAAACACGCTCGTTGCCAACTACAACAAAGCAGAGAGGCGATAGAAATGATGTTATTTTTGGAGAGATTTACCCACACAATTACTTCTTTGAACTCATTTTTGAGAAAATAATCTTGTAATGAAATTTCATATCGGCAACGTTGTTCGTTAAAAACGTGCATTAAATCATATTTATAACTAAGGGTCGAACCTCAACCCTTAGTTATAAATATGAGAAAAACCTCAGAAACCTCAGAAAAAAAATTGTAATAAACGTCATTATCGTTGACTATTATGTCGTTACACTGTTGGCCATGGGTCCTGTTTCAGTATTAAAAGGGTATATTATGACCTTAACATAATATGAGCGAATTAAAATTGTCAAAGAAAATCAAACAGTACTTCATTATATCGTTGCTATAGATACAAATATGAGATACGGATATATGTAGATATAAGCAGTGATAGCCTAGTAGTTAAGAATTCAGCCTCTCACTCCGGGGATGTTGGGTTCAAATCCATGGCGCGCACCTCTTTACAAAAGTGCGTTTTAAATTTAAATATGACTACGCCACCGGTGAAGGAAAACATCGTGAGGAAACCTTCGCACTTTAGAATTTATAAAAAAAACATTTTCTGAGGTGTGTGAAGTCTGCCAACCCGCACTTGGACAGCGCGCAGCGTGGTAGATTATGGCCTTGACCCTCTCAATATGAAAAGATACTCATGTTCCAACAGTGAAATGATAAATGGATCGGTTTTTGTTTTTTATGGTTACAGCAAAAGTGCAAAAAAAAACAAAGAATCTTTATGTAACAGCATTAACGTATCATACGTCTACGTAAAAAGGTCATCATCAACACAATCCCCAGAAACAATATCGAATGCACCGCACTGTCTAATCGCGTAATGTACTAATATATCATAAGCTCTCCTGAGTAATTAGCAATATTGTGGTCAATGGACGGCTTGCCGTTCCGTTGATAATTGTAACGATATATTTTTTTATTACATATTGCGTCGGTCTGGAGAGTGTTACCACCTAATGGATATATACCGTTTGTTTTGTCTATAATATTATGTTCTGTTATTAAGCTAGATGAAATTGTGATACTTAAGTGTTCAGTTAATATAAATGTTTATTAAATGCTTTTTCAGGATTGAAGCTGCATTGTGTGTATTGTGTAAATTTTTGATGTACACATACACATTATATGTGCGCATTTATATATTTTTTCAGTTATATACAACTAAATATTTGATCGTTCAATATTGTGATTTTGTTGCACATTATGATCTATAGGTTAAAATACGTACTTAAAACTTACAAGCATACATATGCACATACTTTAAATACACATGTGTATACGTTTTTGCAAACATTTTTGCTATATATGTATTTAGTTAAAATATGAATATTATAACAATATTTATACAATTGTTAACCTATTTCTAATAGTCATTCTTTGATCTACTTCGCATCCTGAAGTCGTCATATATACTCGTCTGTTGTTTTACTTTTGACTGATATATATTTTTAAATGCATTATGTACATAAGCTAAAGTTGAGGAACGCCCGTCACAGAATGCTAGCTCATCCGTGCTACAGAACACGTGTAGACACATCGATCTTGGTAGTTGTCGTTAAATAACCGTAATAATCGTCGTTAAACCGCCTTGAACTGCTTAAGTGCCATCAAAAGTATCCGACGTATTTGTTGAGAAAATTTTATCGTACCTCTACCAATCGATTGTGAAAAATTGATAGAGTATGCTCTACGCCTCGGCAAACCTAATATAGAATACCCTTCGGCTAGATGGAGTGACGATATATGCAAAGTGAGTGACAAAGGTTGGAAACGAAAAACTGAAGAGTGAGTTAAGTGGTGTGCTACTAGAGAGTCCTTATTCAGCAGTACGCTTCTGCTGATGATGATGATGATCCTCTAAATAATTTTCAGGTGTGAGGAAAGATCCATGTCTAGTGTTGGGAATAGGACCGGAATAGTATGCCAAGCTGCATTCTCCATGTGATGTTAGACAGGAGTGATATATGGGCTCCCCGCAAGTATGTTGTTGTAGAGTTCGACATGTCTAAGTAGAATATTCGCAGCTGTCAGCCGTAAGTGCGGTGTGATACATCAAAAGTTTCGCTCCCATACCTAATGATTAGTTCAATGAACATAATATGCATACAGTATGTTACATATTACACGTGTGCCAAACGTGCCACATTATTTTATTTTTTTCTTCTGGTCTATTATTTGTTTCGAGAAAGTAATACCTCATCAAAATTAGATTAAAAATAGATTAAAAGTAAAAACCTGTTATATTTAAGTCCTAGTAACATTATTTATTATCATCGAATGTTGTCTTTAAGAGGGTATTTATGAAAGTGGAAAGTGGAAAGAGAATTTTAAACATTGCACTGCAATAAATAAAGCCGTTTACCTGTCTGTAATCCGAAGTCTTGAGGCGCGCCAGAGTAATCCTAAGTTGAGCTTAAAGTAACTTCCGGTCCTCTCCGTTGCGTTTTCAATTTATATTTTAATTTAAGTCGACGGTCGAGGTCTGATTATCATGCCTTATTTTTTAAATGTTACTTACACCGGATATATATAAATTATATTAAATAGTGAGTTTTTTTTATGTCATTTCCACATGTAAAGTATTTTACCGTTTAGAAACTAGTAAGTACATAGTACCTGACCCCTTTGTATGTTTTATGTTAAGTACGAGGTACAATGATACAGATATACCGATGTCACATATGTCACCAAATGAGGAGACAAACAATGCATTGGTTGGCGGAAAGTCTAAGATGGGGCTCGCAGTCAAAGAATTATCAGTATATCACTAAGAAAAATAGGGTAAGCTTTAAAAGCCTTTCATGAGTTGTTTTCTTCTTTGCTATTTCATTTAAATTAAATGATACTTATCAATTGATTTGATCGTATTTAAGCAATGGTGTACCTCTAAGCAACTGATCTTTGCACACGTCATTTACAGCGAAAGGAAAGTACATTTTTAAGGGTAAAAAATTTTTAATGATTGTTTAAAAGGAACCAAGTCTGGTGATTGACTGGTGAAAATTTTGGTAGATGTTTTTAAAGTTTAGTCACCACATACAACTTTGTCCCATTACTTAGTTGATTTTGCTCAACTCGAATGGGTGAAATTTAATAATTATTCAAATTTTTTTCTGTATGAAATTATTTGGTCGTGATTATTTCGTAATGGGTTATTTTTGTTTCTTTCAATTACGTTTTATTGTTGTTGACAAAAGGTGTACCCAATAAAATTAGCTTTTTACTTGGCAACTCAGGTGAGGATAAAAATATGGTTTGAACAGGTGTCTAACACATATTTTCATAGTAAAATCAAGTAATGTGAATCATCACCAAGGCTATAGAATAAAAACACGTTATCAATATACCAAAAAACAACCAATGAAATTATATACTTTTATTAAAAGAATGTTGACATGCTTTTACTGCTATAGCAATTGGCGAATTCATGAAAGCATAAAAACAATGAATTGCCTTCTTTAACGATTCTCGTAAAAATCGTACGTCGAACACATAGCTAAAGGTATACGAGTACGTCTCCTTCGAATGATGACATTTACAACCGTGTATACACAAGAAATATTATACTATCAATGCCTTATAGCTCTGGATGTTCCATAAAAGCAAATTTATAAAAAGAGAGACGGGTATTCAATATTACCTATGCAAAAAATATGTGACCCTGTAAGGAGTTGATCGTCGTTTGAGTTATTTACGTAAATGATTTTTGTGAAAGCGTCCAAACCTTAAATCGTATTAATATTTTAGACACTATTTGAAAAAAAAATTGGTCCGAGTAAATATGTCAGTGTTTAAGCAGATATTTTGTTCGCTATACTCACAAATGAGATTTTAAATTGATTCCTGTGATCCGCGCCTCATTAACCTGAGGTTTACGGTATCGCGCTCCACTGATTGTGATCCGATTGTAATATACCATGAGCAATTGTTTTTGGGACGCACATAATGTTTTGTTCAGTTTATCCAAAACAAAATGCGTATAATGCATTTGAAATGATTTTTACCTTTTTGGATTATCCCCTTTGTTTCTCTATAAAACTTCCATTTACATAGTATTAAAATAATTTACTTACATTTTGCATATGTTCACTGCTGGACGGAGGCCATAGACCCCCCTAATGGGCACTAAAATATTTGAGACTAAAATTTGTTGACAGTAAAATATTTAATTTAAACAAAATTAAATTGTAATAAATAATATTAGTTATAAAATTCATTATTAGTAATATAGATAAGACTGCGCTGTAGTAACAAATATGGAAAAATGAAACACTTTGTGTTTTCTAACATGCTAGTTACCAAAATACATTATATTTTTAAAATTCTAAGAATATTTCCTTCGAAAAGGAAAATATTTAAAATGTATCGTGTATCGAAATATACACGATAATAAAACACGGGAAGTACGAGAAATGTGATATTTATACAACACTAGCTGTACCCGGCGCGCGTTGCTACGCCAACAACTAAAATAAATTAATATCATATTCGTTTCCCCTGTGTAAAA
>DWFT01001024.1:0-10169 GCA_018246795.1 Microceris patrobas patrobas
ACACTTCCAACTCCCCCATCAGTCAGAACATAATAACTAACAATAATGATTGCTTGAGATCAGCTGGGCGCGTTTAAAGATTTACCAAGATATAAAAACGTATTCTCCCTAGCTAACAATATCCGTACGCTTAACGTTTGTGACACTATGTCATCAATCTTAACCCCAGGGGCTTGTCGTGGATAGAAGTCAACCCAGCTCAAATGTCACAACACATACGCGATTGGCCCTCTAATCTTATCCGCTCTTGGTATCAAATGAATTGAATGAACTGTAAAAAAGCTTTGTAAAAATCTGAAAGAAGGATTTAAAAAAAAAAATTGAGCTTAATGCGTTAGAATTCCGCGTTCATACTGGACCTTTTTTATATGTAATGTACGTTTTTACAGACTGTGACTTTTATATTAATACAAATGTTACTCGATCTTTCCTTAAGTGCAGCAGACATGCAATCAGCAGTCACGAGTGACCACTACTGTCCATAGACATCAACATCAATGTAGAAAAATCTGGAAGAATCCGACTGTTTGTACTAGTCGGTTTGTATTCGTTGTAGCAGTGAGACTATTTACTAGTGTACAATTGGAAATAGGATAGCTGGGATAGCAATTCTTAATATCATTGGACCGGTTAATAAATAACAATATGAACGCAGTCAATGAATGACATATGAATGATTTAAAGCAGAAAAAGACATACTTCTATAATTGGCCGGTTAATATACATATGACGATTAAGACAGTATGAATGCAGTAATGTCATATTATAGCGATAGCAATTGATTTACCACAGTAATAAATATACGCATTTAATGTATTTGTAAATGGTTTGCTGCAGATACACAGTTCCACCGTGAACCAATTTTAATAAAAAAGATCCTTTTTTAACCGTTACGAAGGATAATAAGGGATGAGAATTATTAAATTATCGCATGCAAAAAGGTATGGGTATGGGACGCAGCTGATGTATTCATAAGTTGATAGAAATTTCCAAATTGAAACGCGAAGGAGTCTGCCAAGAATATGTATACACATACTCGTACATAATATACAAAAGTGGCTGGTAGCAATTGGATGCGACGAGCTGAAGATCGAGCTCAGTGGTGTGCTACTGGAGAGGCCTATGTAAAACAGAGGACGGAAATAGGCTGATAATGATGATGGTATATACAGCAACACCGAAAGCACAGATATACATGTTCATATGTATATACATATATATACATATACACACACACATTTATTTGTATATGTATATATCTATCTGTTCTATCGGTATTTTCCTTAAGTTCTCATTTATTGAAGCTACCTCCACCACAGTTCTCAAGATCGGTTTGGCCATTTCAAAACCTAAACAACCGTTTAATTTTGTCTATCTGTCTGCGTGTTGATATTTTTGGGTTATTCTTCGAAAAAGTCTACATCGATTATGACGGAACATGCATTGGCCTAAAAAGGTCGTTTTGAGAGAAGTTTATGTCAGTGCGAACGAGAGAGACAATCAGTCACATTACTGAACAAATTTATTCGTATCCGATGTCATTGGAATCATAAGAATATCCCGGTTTAAAATATATAAAAATAAATTTCTGCAATGCAGTTCCGCGATCTCGCTGCGATTGGCGGAAACTCGTGAAGAAGGGACATGGCCAGGTCCGGAACTAATTTGACTATGCTGAGGAAAACATTTGTGTTTTAAGTACATGATTTATTTATAAATGTATTTTAGGTTCTGGAGAGTTATATAAAACTGCTTGCTTTAACAGAGAATTTAAAATAGTACATAGTAAAAATCTGTTACAACGTAGTTTCAATGAAAATCTACCACTGAATTCAAGTCATCAGGTGATAAGGCGATGCATATGCCACACACCGTATGTAACAAAAATATGATTTATGGAATGTTATCGAATCATCAATCATACTAATAATATGACAAGTGGTTTTATGATTAACGATTATTTAGGGACGTATTAACGTCAACTCGACGGGAAATTCATCACGTGTGCGTGTGTGTGTATTGGTGTGTGTACCTTTATGTATGTATCGGTGTATGTATCGATAGGTGTAAATTATAATATTGGAGAAATATGGAAATTTTAAAATTGGATATATATGGAAATTTTTGAACGCTTCTTGTCCAAACGAACGTTGAATAAAATGTAAAAACGATAATACTTTATAAAAAACAAGTACACAAGTCCATACACACGTGCATATACATACATACATATATTTGTCCTATATGGGAATAGAATCCATAACACAAGCTACAATACAATAGGTAGGCTCATTACATCACTGGATTAACCGGTCATAGAAGATTATAGAAAAAAGGATCATCACGCCTGTAATCCCCAGAGGGGTAGGCATGGGAGTGTAGATTATATTTATTTAAATTATATAAACCATCTGTCGGGTGCTCAACGTGTTCCATAAGCATTAATTATAACATGTGTTGTCAGACATATCAGAGATACTACCAAACGTGATTTACTTAGCTGTTCTCGAGTTGTAAGATAGAATTCCTAATACATATCTTATTAGTTTGTGACTGCTCGCAATGCTGTTCAGTTCTTATTCAAATATTTGAAGCGCGGCTTTGTCGCATTTGTCTCACTCGCACCGCAACGTAGTATGCTGTTAGTGCCCTTGCCGTTTTTATATACCAACTAGATGTAATGATGAGTTTGGTGTTTACTAAATATCAACTAGGTAGAGTGTGAGTAACATAAAAAAGAGGAAAGTTAATTTTTTCTGGTTTTTTGGAAAGTCATATAAATAGTCATACCTTCAAATCAAAGATTTTTTTTAATATTAGAGATCATATTTTTAAACATAATATTCTTCAGATTCATTAAATAAATAACGAATAAATAACAATGTAAATTATCTGTGTAGATATAAAACATAGGAAAAAGCTATTATTTACTTAAAAGGTTTTATATCCATCATCAGCTCACCAATTTCGAAAATAATCCGGACACAAATCTCGATGTTGTTGGGATTTTTACGTCTTGTATAAAATAATGCAAAACGGCGCTGACTTCTCTCATGTGGGGAAGTCAATGCGCCGCTTTGTGGCTTCAACGGCATAATAAGTGATATTATCCCCCCCTTCTAGCATACTAAAACATTTATAGACATTCGAAATCTTAGACCATGTAATTAACTTGAAATGACACCGCGCTGACAACGTCAAAAATTATTTCCGGTAAACACTATTTATGTAGGACGTATGTATATAATCCTCTCAATATGAGAGGAGACCCATATTCCAACAGTGGAATTATAATAGGTCGATTATTATTATTATTACTACTTATGTAATAAAAAAAAATCGCAAGTCCTTATTCATCTTAGTAAATACTCTGACTTTTTTAAATTATTACACCCGGAAGATAAAAGGGTTCGTATTGGTGAAGTAATGGAATTATATATTAATGTAATACGGTAAAGAACGACATTTTTTTTGCACGAATGTACTGTGTATAAAACATTCTTGACAAATTTTATGGCACGTATAAATCGTGTGCTTTAAATATAGATATAATGTTAGCTCGAAATTCTCAGGCACACTTTAGCAACTCTCGCTTTATGTTAATATTGGTATTATTATACGCGTTATTATAGTATAGATTCCATAAATCTCATTGCTGTTAAATGGAAAGATTTCGCGTAAGAAAATTGATCGCATCAAATCATATCATTTCCCTTTCTGGATCTCTGATTTAATTCCTATTTTTAATTTGTACTTTTGTACTTTTTCTCTTTCGTTTACGTTGTTGTTGAGTATTTTCCATTCTTGTTTCAACTTCTTTCTGACATGTATTTCTCGACCTGCCTGCTCGATCCACAGGTCTAGTAGCTACACACGTGACTGCTGATCGAGAGGTCCCAGGTTGAATTTCCGGGTCAGGTAGTATTATATTTTTAACTCAGATTTTCTACTACACATTTCTAGTAGTGACTGGGAATAAAAAACCGTATCCGGTATATGGCAATAGGCTCTCCGCCTATTCCACGGCGGGGCGTGAACGTAACTGGAGAAAGGTGGGACTGTACCAAGTGTAATAGTGCCTCTGCCTACTTCTTCAGAGATTACACGGATAATAATACTACATTCTTTTACGTTATGTATTTCTTGATACAATAACATTTCAGCCATAATAAAACAAAGCAGAGCTTTAAATTTCATCGCGTCTGGGCTTAATAGACGTCTGGAATAATTTACGTAACATTATAATAATGTAGGCATTTATTTTTTAATGTAGGTATTTACTGTTTTAGGCGATTATGTTTAAACAAATCCCTTATCAGAAGTTATCCTACCTGTTTGCTGCCAGGAAATGCGGGTGTTAGGAAAAATAGACGCACAATTTTATAACCTTTGCAGATAGGATTCTACCGTATTGAAAGTTATTTAAAATATACCTACCTTTATTAAGTGCTCTTATACTTCACACGAGAATTGCCCGCAAAATTTCACGGGGAATACCGCGAGCAAAATTATCCTTAACAAGTTTTATGGCCCCTATAAATCTTCCCCTCTGTAACCTTCCCCTGTTTTGTACTGGGCCGTGTAAATATAAAGTAAAATACATTTTCACGCGACTGAATTAAACCAGACTGTGATTTAAATTTACCAAATCTGACAGATCTAATTGTTAAGTCTTATTGTATAGTTAGCTTTCTTATCATTACGCTGAATTCGCGGTTTGATACTCCCCAAACGCGTTTGTGATACAGTTGTAAGGAAACAGGTTTGTGTGAAATAGACAGTTTGAAATTTTGATGAATACAAGTGACGAGAAAGACAGACTCACCGATGTTGGACAAACAGGTCAGATCAATGGCTCATGGGAAAGTCAGAAATCTGCGACACAGAAGCTTAGGTAGAGAGTGAAAAATGTAGAAGATACTCGTCAGGTCTTAAAGAATTGAGATAATTGACATTCGTTGCCTCTCTATGTTGATGGGGCTTGGTGTAAACCAGACATAGAGATATATATAGACCTGACATAGAGAGGTCACCCTTATAATAAAAATAAAGTGAAATGAAATTTTATTACAGGAACATGCACAACGATTTTCGTTGTGATAAGATTATATATTTCAATAAGACGACGAGTAACAATGAGATGTAATGAGACAAAATTGATCGATAAAATAACGACGTAATGCCTATGTTTACCGAAAATGAGTAGTAGACAAGTAGACTAGACGAACGACAGAAAATACTGATGACGGGTGACAAATACAGCCTCTGACATTTCCTATTTCCGACCTAATTTGAACTATCATACTAGCAGAGCAAATAGCTCTCCTAGTGTCATTCAGTAATGGTTAATAACGTTTAGTACGATGACTAATTTTTAAGTTAAAGTCTCTGAAACGATAAAACTACCGTCTGCTCTTTTAATTCCTTTCGGTTATTATGATTTTTATGAATATTTAATGTGGATAAGGATGGCTAAAAGCTAATGCGACCATAACGGGTCTGTTATGGTTGACCCATGTCATAATATTTTGCCGCAGAGACCCGCGATTAGAGAGTACCTACCGACTAATGCTTTTTGGGGACAAAGCTTTGATGTCACAATGCCTAATTATTCGGTTTCATAATGAGTGACTTCCGTTATTAGTAACTGAAATGTATTTATATTACAAATCGATGGTAATATACTCTGCTTCAGGGACGTATCTTGAGCATGAACGTAATCAATGAAATAACTTTCAAGACCAGTTTCGATTGCGATGCAATTCTGAAAGCATTTTTCGTGTTATTATTAATAAAATGTATTTTAATATAATCGTTGTTTATTATCGCGCTTTCACAATGCTATTCGTAACTTTGAAGGCTCCGGAAAGTTCCAGAAACTTTGAGAAAGTTCCAGACATTTTAGGTGTTAATATGTTAGCAAGTGTGAATCTGTAGTAAGACTACAGGTGAGCAGTTTGAGAGGGCACGTTATTAAGTGTTCTTTCTGCCGGGACAAGTTTTATGGGCGCAGTAAATCTTCGCGTCTGCAACTGGCTCCCGGTTAGGGTGTGAACATTTTATGTTATATTACTACATCAACCATCCGGCGACGTTCGCTGCTTTTCACCCGCATTTTTAATATAAAATTGCCAGACACTTCGTTACTTAATTTATTCGTCTTGAGATTCTTTATTAGACTATTCGAACCTCGATGAAAATAGTAGTAGCGAAAATAGTTTGTCAGATCTGAACATAGTGGATATCGTGTTCTCTTGCCTCACTCTCTGAAATATAAGCGTGAAGATTTTTGATGATCGTATTGTACCTAATGAGGCTTAGACCTTGCGCTCTAAATGCAGGTACATATACAATACATATATTTGAAATATAGCAATGAAATTACTTACTGTGTAGGTACCAATAGACTTTATAAGGACGTCATTGGATATTCAGGTATATATATGGTATGGTAAAGTTAAAGTCAGCAGCAGGTCACAATGAACGCTGTACATTCATGAAACAGGTGTCATTAGAATTGAATGAGGACCAATTTGAATGAAAACCGCAAGGTCTGCAGAAACTCGCCACTAATGCGTCAGATGTTTATTGCTAATCAAGCAGGTCAATTTATGCATTGTTCCTTTAAGTGACCATTTCATTGGTATATGGTACGCACCTTTCTAAGCAGCGAATGGAACTGCTCGTAAGTGTATGGTTGGTGGTGGTTGGTTGGCGTTGGTGGGGTTGTATATTGGACTTCGGTCTGCAGTGGCCAAAATAGTGTTCTATCTAATACGAAGTATACATTTGAAACTTTTTAAAAATGACACTCAAACTAATTACCCTATTTATGTATTATTTTCTTCAGTTAACACTTCAATGGCGTACGGTAACCTGTTTGAGCAGGGAATAAAAATGATTGAAGGTCTGGTATACTGGGCCTCATATGGCGGAGACCAGGCGAGATAATTGTCTAACACAGAGTATATTTAGGATACTTTTAAAAGTGATATTATTGTATTAAGAGGCGTATATATTAAATATATACATTAATGTTTTTGCAATAATATACATTAATGTATAATATTGTTTATAATAAAGTTTTTTATTATATGCATTTGATATTTTCATTGTCGTAACCGAATATTTTTAAAACATGATAGCAATGAAGAAGTCTTATGAAAGAATGAATCAAAAATGCAATCATTGACACATATTATATTGATTCCGATATCGACCTGTATGTAATATTACACCTTGAGATTGTGTTTTAAAATATTCAAAAAGATATATAGTGTTATTTAAAATTAATTCCGCATCTAAATTAAATATTTAGAGCATTTTTTTTATAATTTAGGTTATATTTCCATTATTTCAAACACCGTCCTTCTCTTTAAATACTCCGGCAAAATTAAATTAATACTTCATGGGCCTCTTACACAATTGTCGTAAGCACAATGGACTATTGAAGTGCAGGCTAAGAATAGCTTCAAAGGCTCTATAGAGTTCCCGGAAACATTTTGCCAAAATTCAAAAGAGAAGCCCAATGAATTCAGCCATTTAGAAACTTGCGGTTTGCGTATGTTGCGCAGTTAATTAATTAGTACAATCATAAACGTATCATTCAGTTATGATATATCTTTACAATTGGGAGTAGGGTTTCCGTTTACAGTTAGAAAATGTTTAATACTATAGTCGACTATGTTTGATAAAGGCGGATTGACAGACGTCACGCGTTTCACAGAATAATGTAGAGAATTGGAATTTAATTTTTGGAACACATATAATATTGCAAATTAAAAGCTTCTTACTAAAATTCAAACTCCAAGCCTCGGAATGAGCGCCTGAAATCATTCCCACTAGGGTGTAATTGGTTACAAAGGCTTTCTATGGTGGGACGTATAATATAATTGGTCAAACGTCGGAGTGTACTACCCTCCTCTGCCAGTCCCTTCTGGGATTACAGACGCGATGTTATGTACGTTTTAATAAATTTTAGCGCATAAGGTTACAACTTCTTTCTCAAGCCACAGAAATATATTCTCAATTTCGCAGAGACCTCAAGCTACCCCTTATCCGATTTTGCAGGAACACCCGGATATTATATCCCGATGAAAATTCTACGTAACTCATCTTTCTTATATCCGCTACTGACTTTCATTTGACTATCAGATATGCAATGCAGGTTAGATCTTAAAAGTCTTATAAACATGTTGTTACATTAAGTAACTATTAACACGTATTAGCGGTAAGGCTGTGGAGCTGGTTCTCGTATAACATATCAGTTGAAATCTGTCCAAAGTGTAAAAAAAAATAATTAAAAAATATAAAGTAAGACAGGCTATTGGTGATTGCAGGTATTTAAAAAATAAAAAAAAAATATTTTATTGATGGTCTATCCATTCATATATTGTGCCCCCATAAGTAACAGTACGTCCGTACGTCATGCAGGTACAATATCTTTTCACAATATTATTATTGTGTACTAATAAGTACAATATATTACGTAAATATACACAAAACTATGATGTTTAAAAAATCATAACTCTGAACTGACTAAGATTTGGAACTTGTCGCCATAGTGACTTTTATTCACATCAAAAATACCTATCCAACGATGTAACACACATAGCTATTGGAAGGTGGGACCAGGATTTGTATCCTCCTTTACTTAAAGTGGTGGGTCCAGGGCATATACATGAAACAGAACTAATACCATCTAACAGTCGACCTAACACGAGTTTTCTGTGGGAATGCAACAATGCTAACACCGCTGCGTCGTAACTAAAACATAGGGCAGACAGATAGCACCGAGTGCCAAAGAGCTCAATCATTTCCCGATATTAAAATCGTGTTACATATATATTAATAATTAGTTACAGAAAGACACTCACTTAAGTTACTTATTTAAGCCCGGAAGGTTCTTCCCACACTCATAAATAACACGTGTACACACCGACGCCTTACGTTGCCCAAACACAAGGGAAATTATCTATCTACATATATGTACACGTTATACATTAAGAATGTAATTTGTTCTCTCAGCGTTGTAAGACAGGAACCGAAAAACTTTGTGTATCACAGATTAGTTTCATTTATTTATTTACCTATGGGAATGATATAACATTATATTGTAGATTATGTTTTAGGAGAAAATAACACATGACTATAATATAATCCTAATGTTTATTTTCGTACACACACTCACACGTGTGTGTGTGTGTGTATGTGTGTATGTATTTTTTGTGTGTGTGTGTGTGTATTGTAAGTCGTGGAGATAATTCACTTAATCGCTACTGCGGTCAGTAAAGGTCTCAATTGCCTTAATTAATATCTTATTTTAAATATAACAATTACAAGTAAATTTGAAATATTTATCAATGAAAATATTTATTTTAAATGACTTTAAATGATTCTAAAAACGTACACTACAATATCTATGCTGCTCTACAATATAAATGCCACGAAAGCGTTATGAATATTGAGCTTCCAATACTTCGAATTCGATTGAGTAATTTAACTATCACGACTTTGTAGGTCGTATTCAAGTAGACACTAGATTTTGAAGAACGCTCATTGGCTGAAAATAGCACTATTTGATTGGCTGTTGACGCGATAGGGTTCTTGAGCGAGGCTTTATGAATATTGAACGGCGAAATACTTGTAGCTATCAGCAGCGGTGGCCCTTAACGTTTTGTGTTGAGAGACAACTTGATTACATTTTTATTTAGCCACGGGCCATTTGTAATCGGGTGACAATAAAAAAAATCATAAAATTGTTCTTCAAATAAATTACACTTATAATTATACGAGGATAAAAGTTACATAATCAACATCAGTTACATCAAACAATCACATATCTACTTATGTATTTAAGTAATTTTTCTCTTTTTATACTGTTTTTATATGTGGCAATATGAAAACAGTATTCGTCAGTATTGCTAGGCTAAATATAAAAAAATCGCACTTTTTGGTATTTCAGTATAACAAACGACATGTGATCTAAAACCTGAATGGTAATACAAATATGTTTGTTCACCTTCATCGTTAACATTATTTCATGAAACCAATATCATTCCACTGTTGGACACGTGTCTCCTCGCAGAATGTAACAGTAAAGCATAGTCAGCCACGCTGGCCGAGTGCGAGTTCGCAAATTTATGATATTAGACATATAGATATGATCC
>DWFT01001025.1:0-10167 GCA_018246795.1 Microceris patrobas patrobas
TTGTTTATATATAAAAAAAATGAAATATTTATTTATTCTTTAATGTTGTTTATAAAGAGACGACTCATGCCGATTGGCATTTCCAATCATTCAACCCAGGTAATGGTAACAATTTGGGGTAGGTAAGCATAAAAAATAAAAATCAAAGATAGCATTTTACATAATATCCAATGTTTAACTTTTATAATCATAGAAACATTTTGATGTAGTCGTATTTAATATAACATCGTTACAAAGGTTGAGTTTGACTTTCAACATTGTATTACGCGTTTGACTTTCGACTTCCACACAACTAACACGTCCTCCTTGTTCCGTCCGTCCGCACCGTCCGTCCTTTTTGCTCAACAAATTTCACATTTATTGTAGATGGAACCAACTTAAAACGATGATTAATTACAAATTCCTGCGGGTTTTAATATACCGAATTTAATGTTAATTAAATACTTGTACGTAATAATAATTTTAATCGTTTATCGTAATCCCATAATCTAATCAAAACCTTTATTGTACTACTAATGGACACGAAGTTCCTCTCAGACCGAGGAATGTAGGTACTCGTATTATTTAATTTATTACACCTGTAAGAATATTATAGAGATTTGTAAGGAATGAAGGATTTGTCACTTTATTTTTCTTTAACGTTACTTTAAGTGACATTTCGCCACTTGACCATCCACTTATGGATGTGACATATGACGTAAGTCATATACCTACATATGCCAGAATATATAACGCACTTACTTCACTGCCGATACACTAATTAAAAAAGCATAAATTCCATTCTAATTATCTATTAAAACCTAAGTAAGTTACATTACGCAAAGTATTCGATACATTACATTATAAACTTAACCTTACTCTACACACTCGTATGTCATACAAAGAAAATCAAATTTATGGTTCCATCTATATCAGAACGCGGTATCATTGAACCCGCCGGCATTAAACGCTAATATTTTTCTTTATTCAAATATCACCTCTTCCAAACCCTATACAGCTTACGATACACCCACAAACCTTAACAAAAAAATAAATAATAATTACAGTTTAATAGTTACCGTCATAGTTAGTCCGATGCGGACATCTCGGGCAACTAGCAAGCGAAGGCGGTCTCTGCAACCGCGGCGCGAGGGGCTCCCGGTACGACGAGCGCGGCCATTCGACTGCTACATTTCCTCTTAAGCCTCTGTGTTCCTCTAAGCCTGTAGAGGCGAATACTTTAAGGGGATTATTTAAATACTTATTTCTTGCTTCAACAATAATATTTTTATGCATGTGAAATTGCTTGGCAAGTGTTTTTGCAAAATTTTAATTTTAATTAAACGGTCAAAATATATATCTTAAGATATAAAGATATAAAAATATCTTTATACAATTATATCTTCCTTCAATGTATTAAATGTTAGTTATTTTAATTGCACATTAAAAGAAGTTTTAATGAAAAGTTGGATTCGTAATTATGTATATGCATAGGTATATCGAATCCGTCTGACTTTACAAAGATATACTTAGGTAAATAAACGCGACTAAAACGATAAAGCTTAAAAATGTTGTTAAAGTTAATGTAATATTTCTGTTTACATTACGTATACGTTTGACATTTTTAATTAGTGAAGACATTCATTCATTTAAAAAGGGAACTAATTAGTAATTGAAGCTCTTAAAGTGTTGAGCCTAATTAATTATAATTTTCGTGAATAAATACATTGAATGCCTGGGAATAAGGGCAAAGTAAAAAGTATTTACGTCGCTGAGAAATCAGTACAAAATATTCAGTAGACATATAATTTTTCTAAATAATATTTCATACCCGCTGATGATTATTATTAACAAATATTTTTATGTGAGGAATATTAAACGTCAAAATTGAAGTAACAATTCATGTGACATTTAGTTTGATGTTAAAACTACAAATATTAAAAATACTTGAAAAGAAAATTCTAATTCATTTTTAAAGGGTTCTTGTTACATAGATCTGAACTTAAAGTGCGCACACTCTCCCTATCATGCCAAATTGGCGTACAATTTATATTTCACAAAGATATTAATTTATTTATTTCAATGGTAACGAAATGGTTACTGAGTTGTGTTTTGTATTAGTACATGTATTTACCTTATCATTTGTTCGTCATAAATACATTATTTTTTAAATAATTTTAAAGAAAAAGCAATGTTGAACACAGCTTGCGCAGTAATTTATATTTCAAGACTTAACACTAAAATAATGTACTGAAACTCAGGGGTCACAAGATACGGCGAGAAATGTTATATTAAAAGTATATTATGTTCGAGTTTAATTCTAAATTTTATTACTTTTAATTAAGACAGTAATTCGATTATTATGCAAGTGATTGCTCTAAGTAGTTAATAAATTTTATATAGCTTATTAATGAAAAACTAGAAATGAATTTTGCAATAAAACATTATAGTGATTCTAAAATGATAAAACCGGAAAATTTTAGGCTATGCGAATGACTGTAAAAATGAACCAAAAAAATATTTTTTTGCCTGAATCGTGCTATGTTGGAAAAAAACTAGTCATGCTTAATATTTCGATTTTACTATAGTTAGCGAAGCCGCCTGCAACAGTTAGTAAGTCATATTTTTTACATTTTCCAATAAAATATTAGTGAAACATGAATGTGAAACTTCTTAATTATACTTACTAAGAAACTCAAACGGTTATTTATTAAAAAGCGATCATCGAAGTGATACTAGCAAACAAAACGCGTCTAATGAACTGATTAAATTATTAAAATTCAATAAAACTACTAAATAAAATGATACCAAAGATATCACTTCAAATAATAATTACGTTAACGAGTAAAAACCTGAGCGGGATCGGCTGCCTGACTGGGACATGCAGTCGGGGGGAGACTCTGGCAGCGGGCGCTTGCGGCGCCGGAACACATCGCACCAACGGCAAAGAATGGCAGCTCGAAAGTATGACCTAAACCTTGTGGAACAAACGAAATCATTATAACATTTTTAAAAGTTATTCCAGCTTAACTCATGCACATACCGAACAAATAAGACAGTTGATGGTTGATGGTAGAGTCAGAGGACTCTGAAACCGACCTGGTACGAAGAGAGTGATAATTGCGACTACACTTATTAAACCAACCATATAAATGACGGAACAAAAACACGAGTCTAATTTATTAATTGATTTTCAAATTTTATTTACCTAAAGGCGTTTATTTCCAACTTAATTCTTCACATATCTAACCCAAACAATAACATACGTGCACAGGATGTAATTAATGAAGTAAACACAATGGAAGATCTTATCTCCAGAAGAACTCTGCCAATGAAATAATGGTAAATAAATTATTTTGGAGGTACCCTATATGAACAAAACTAGCTAAAAATAGAGCTAGTTTTATCTGTATTTTTATTATTCTTTTGCGTGTCACATATTTATGCATATCTAGCTGCAACATTTAATAAATCGTGGGATTGTTATTGAAATTTTTTGTGATATCATTATTAAGTCAGATTGTAAGTTTAATACACAATAATAAAGTTCTATCAAAATATTGCAATTTTTACAAATGATAAAAGATCTGTTAGAATTTTGCAATTTGATGTTTAATACGCATTTCATGAATTCTGTAAATTTAATATATATTGAAGCTCCATTCAACAATTTCACTCGGTAACAACCATTTTCGAATAATCTTTGTACACTTAAGTATTTAAGTATGCTTATTATCTAAGCAAACAATAATACACGTATACTATATCTACGTACACTTGTATATGTAATAACAATATATTAAATACATCTATACAAATAAATAATATTGAATTTTGATTTGATTTTATTTGAATTTTGAATTTTGCCTTTTTACTAAATACATATACCAAAACCTAACAACCTGGTACATATACCAAAATAACATGTTTTTTTAGCATTTTTGTCTGTCTGTCTATCTGTTTTTTCCGGCTAATCTCTGGAAGGGCTGGAGCGATTTTGACGCGACATTCAGTGACAGATAGCTGATGTAATAAGGAGTAATTTAAGAAAGGATTTAATTTTATAAAAGTTTTGACTCCCATGCGAACGAAATCGCGGGCACAGCTAGTATTAAATATATTTCCAATAGTGATAATGAAATAAATAAAGAGGTACTTACTTGGCGTTCATCCAGTAATATATGATGGGGTTGACCATAGCGTTTGCCATCGCCAACCAGTAAAAGCCAAGATACATGTGCTGTACGTACTTCATGTACAAGATAGACGGGTTGAAGTGGGTGTAGATGAAGTACGAGTGGTACGGTAGCCAGCAGATCCCGAATATGACTATCAGCAAAATGAACATTTTCACAACCTGTCGACAAAAAAACCTTTTTTATACCGAAACAAAACAAATGCACACATACATCCCTTACCGATCAATTTTTACAATTGTATGACTCGATAGCTTTTGGAATAACCAATATTCTTATAATTTAACCTTTTAATACAACCAACAGTGTATTAAAATAAGTGTCCTATTATATAATGCGGAGCCTCTTATGCTGTATACGTAATAAAGATACTCCTTTATCGTCAAAAATAAAATCGTGTCATTATTTTAAGTTTTAATTTGCATTATAAGGTGCTTTAAAAATCAAATGGCTCGATCATAAAATGTGAATAATTTATAAAAAGAAAACAGATGCGCTATGAAATTATTTTGGAAACCTTCGCGTTCGTATGGTCTTCGTCGTTATGTAAAATCAAACGAAATAAATCTTATCCAATAATTTTTGTAGCAATACGCTGTGAATAAAGTATTTTCGTATTTTGTAGCTCACATGCATACCTACAAATATTTACACGTATCTCACGCCCAAGTCCCTTACGGGGTAGGCAGCGAGCACGGAATACCAAATATCTTATCCTTACAAATCTGCTGTGCTTTTTTCTCTGCTCCTTCTTTTATTTTACAGCAAGAAGTTCAAATCAAATACGCAGCAGTTGGTTTCCATAACATGGAAAGGATGAAATTTTAAAATTGAATCATTGGCCCAATTTCAATATTAATGGAAAACCTTGTAATTTGATTTTTTTTCTATAAAAATATTATTATCAATTGGATACATTTCAAAATTATATTTAGAAAAAGAAAAGTGGTCCACAAACCGCTAAAACTATGCCCTTTACGAACCTAAATTATTGTTAATATTAATAACACGAAAGTCGCTTCAAGCGTTTCCAATTTGGAATTTTAGAAGTAAGGAATACAGGACCGACATTAGTATGTTAGCATTAGCACTTATAATAAATAATTATAATAATAATATTAGCACTTGTATTGTAAAATTTATGTTACTATTACAAGTATTTTTGTGTGATATGGTGAGCTATGCGGACTCGCTTATATTGTGTGTAGGATTTACACTGCTAAAAGAGTAAAATCATGTTCAAATTATCTGATTTTCTATTAAAACGTAATGAAGTCTGACAGTTTGCGAAAAGTTAGTGAGGAAGGTGATAAGACGATATATCCGTTGAGCTCTACAGTTTGTGGCGCATCCCATATTAACGCAATGTAAGGTATGTGTAGTAGTCGTAGGTAGAGTGTGTATGTATTATGGACCTAAAAAGCATTGATCATTACGCTCTCCATATAGAAAAAATCGTCGGTTCTGATATCCACAACGAACGGTTGATAAGATACTCGTAGGTATAAGCAAAAAAATAATTTAAAGTGACAGGAATTGATGAACTGAAAAGATGCGATCTTGTATCGTAATAATTAAAAAAAAATATACATACACTTTTAACTCCTCTGCAAAAATTGAGGTGTGACTTATAGAAGTAATTCCACACCAATAGCATTAATTTCCATATTTTTAAAGGAATTTGTCATTGACATGGCATTGTCAAGTTCGCTTTGGGAATATTTTCATCAAAATATACAACATTTCTACGATAGCAGTTGAATGATAAAGATGCCGTCACTAAGTTGATAATGAACTACAATTAATTAAAATATGAATACACTTTAAAATGCCCCCAACTCGAAATATAAAGATTATTTAACCGATGTCATTTCTCAAACCTATGTTAATAATTATGTACCAAATAATAGGCTTGTACACAATTATAAGAAATTTTAGCCTTTAAGTAGTTTCAACTGAAAGGCGAAATCCACCCGAAATTAGAATTGGAGGTCTCGAACTTTCAAAGTCATGTAAACTGTGTAAATCTCAAAATTCAATTGAAGAAACTTTCTTTATGAAAGATCTTAGGGAACTTTCGCATTATCAAATATCTTTTGGGGATAAACCGTGGATTCAGGGTTGTCACAAATTTCAATATATCTAATGAAATAATATTTCATGACATTATTAATCCGATTCTGGTCCATGTGCCCTCTAGACAACTGCTAGGCTGTTTAGCGGGCAACATATAACAAGAATATTACTAGGAGATATAATAAATAATTGTAAAATGTTGGTATAATTTGTTATAATATAAAAAACATGGATCTGTGCCCGGTGTATGGCAATAGGCTCACCATCATTGTCGGATGTAAATGTAACTGTTGAAACGTGGAAATGTACTACACTCCTCTACCTACTCCATCGGGGATTACAGGTGTAATGTTACGTTTAGTATGAAGGATATACACTTATTTTCTTTTATATTTAAGTACTCGTTGCTATACCGACAATTTTAGTTTATATAGAAACAACAGGGCGTGGACATTTTTATTGAATCATGGAAAAAATATGCTCAAAAAATTTTAAAACTGAACTAATAAGCTTTGTGACTTATATAACTGTTTAAGGACTACTGGCTAGCGATAGAACTAAATGCATATGATGCGCTTCTAAAGATAAATTGCAGAAACTGAATTGTATTCAGAAAAGTATGAGGAAATACTAAAGATTCTCCTTAAAAAAATGTTATTTAATTCGACAGATTAAGCGATGTCATAAATACCTACCTGAAATCTCCTCTTTAAAAATCGAAGACATACTCGTACTAAGGAATAAAACCTGATCTAGATTATAGATTCCTGGAAGAAATCTGTCACTGTCGTTATCAAAGCTGGTGAGCGGTAATAGATTATACAATTCGAGAGAAATAATAATATTTTAAATGAGTATCTACAGGATTCACAGATCGAGAAATGTTGATAATGTGAGAGTTAATGACGAAAGCTTATCTTTATTTCAAATATAAGATAGTATTATAGAATTATCTGATACCTATTTAAATCCTCTTCATCCCCTGTAATATGAATTTATAAAGGGATAACAAACTCAATTTATGAATATTAATCCCGGAATAAACTGTAAAGTTTAACACCTTATTATTATAATTACAAACGGCATTTTGACTACAAGCCCTTTAAAATCTCGCAACTGGGATCAAATATTTCACACAACCGCGCAAAATCCCGAGCGGTTAACCACGTCACGAAATGACAAAAATATCATGTTACGAAAGTCATATTTATCGATTTGAAAACTATCTGTCAAGCGGATCAACGTCAGCCACGGTAGTCTTTTGGATGGGTTGAGCCTTATGATAAATATGTACATGACTTTTTGAAGCAGACCTCAATAACTTAGTAAATATATAAATAGTAAGGATAAGTAATTTTTGAATAAAAGTCGTTAAATCTTCTTATACGTTTTAAAACCGCCGATTGATCAATTGGCTCCTAAACCGCTCCCCTTTCAATCTGCATAGAATAATGAAGTACCTACGCACCGGATACTATCCGGTTATGGTAAAAAGACCCGCGCGATGAGAAATGAAAATAAAATGTCGATTCGTAGAATGAGCACGAAAATGCTTCAATAAAAATTGATCGGCCAAAAACAATACTTCAGAACCATTTTATTTTATTATAAAATAATTAGTCACTTGTTATTACTATTATTAGTTAATAACTGATAATTACTACTAAATACTGCTATTACTACTACTACCACTACTACTAAATACTATGAATACTACTACTACCACTACTCTTAAATAATACGAATAATTACTACTAAATGTTGATTAGTACTTAATTAACCACCAATAAAACTAACAGTACAAGAGCATAAGTTAAAACTATGACGCAAAAACTTCTTTTAACATTATCAGTTAACGAAACTTTGATGTACATATATTAAATAAAGTAAATATTATTACAATGTGTACATGCACATAAATAATGATAATACTAAATAAAGACATACTCTAAATAATTAAATACCTTTCTTTTAGATCTTATCGAGTCCACCTGTCGCTGTGTGAGCTCGCCTATGGACCGCGAGCCCCAGAGGACGCGTCCCATCGCCGAATAGAAGAACGTCATGCCCAGCATTGGGACTGCGTACGTCACTACGAAAAACAGCACTTGATACCTAAACAAAAAATTATATTCTGTTAAAATATTCATATAAACAATAATGTAATAGATTAAAAACATTTTGTATAACTACGAAAACACTCAAACAATCGTATAAAGAACAAAATTACTTGTCATGTAATAATGGAGAACAACAATTATGTGAATACATTTATGAAACTTATTATCCAAAATATTAATTATCCATCCACGAGGGGTGGTTTAATGAGGTCGCAATGAACATAAATATTAATGGATACCGAAAGAATCAGGTGTTGTTCGTCTGTGGAATGAAATATTAATTCTCCCCGGCGTGTGGTTTCAGTGATAATAATAATAAACAATGACTTTGTACAACATTACTTAACCTTTATTATACTTGAGACTAAAATAGACCTATAATATTCCACTGTTACACGTGACTTCGTGCTGAAACGTAATTTTCAATTTTAAACACTCATTTCATTTTTCGGAAGTTTATTGTAAAATGTAAGCTCAATTAGCTGTGTGAAAATAACTTCATATCCGATTATTTGACATATATATGTATGTTAGAGACAGACAGAGTACATAATATGTTAGTAAATGTAGTAATGTTTATTCGATGTGATACGTACATAGATTGGATGTAGTACCAAAGAAAAAAATATGCGACAAAATATCAAACAGAACACGCATGCTTAGTAAGGGACTGACATTTTAATATAAAAACCCACGTTTCACCAGTTACGATAAGTCCCATGGAAAAGGCGGTGACCCTATTGCCATAGACCGGCCACACATACAGACTCGGAGTCTACTAGATTGAATCACTACTCTACTCCTAGTCTATATTTACAAAGTGACTGTCTTATCAATTAAATTGTAATAAATTAATATATTTTCATCTAATAAACATGCAGCTCTTAAAAGGAGCCACTAAAGATCTTTTATTGTCTATAAGATAGTAGCGACTAATAATATGTACGATTAACTGCGGCAAATATAAAAAAAATAAAATCATACTGACTCTGACGCTGGCATTAAATAACTAAGTTTCTTAGTGCTTAGATGAACACGCTGTATCGTCTATTTATTAAAACTAAGAAAAAGCTAACGAACGTTTCACATTTGGAATTAGTGCTAATGATGTTCAGTCAATAAAATGACGGTACAATATATTACATGGTGATACAAAAACACTGTTAATCCCGTTTTATGGGATACTTTTGTGTTTTACGCGGTAATAACATTAAATACTAAACATAATTGGTTAGGTGAGGAAAACACTATGAAGAAAGTAACAATTTAATGGCATATACCTACTTCCTACTTTCAGCTTGATACTACCTATTCCTGGCGGCGAAAATTTAACGAAACGAAAAACAAATATATAAAAAACGTGAATTATGTAAAGGGATAGGCGTTTGGTATTCGGCGCTTCCTATCCACCCTGTAACGCCCTCAGTATAATAATATTAAACGAAATGCGAAACATGTAACCGAATTCGTCATGGTTACTTAAACGCTTACTAAGATCATTGAGCTAGGTGAGTGCAGAAATGAATTGCCTAAAACGAAAGTTAATAATAAAGGTGTATTATTGTTGGCAAAGTTCACGGTCTTGAAAAGACCAGACCGTGCCTAGATATTTTAGTCGGATTAATGTGCTGTGTTTGCAAATAGCCGTGTTTGAGTTTCAGTGTATTTTGTTTGTAGAGGCTCTAAGTAAATTTCAATTAAACCACGTTATGCCCGTACTTGGATTAACTATTAATATGTTTCCAAATTCACAAATTTTATTTCATTGCCAGACATCATCACCAACGCTTTTATTG
>DWFT01001026.1:0-10166 GCA_018246795.1 Microceris patrobas patrobas
AACTCGAAACATTAAATTGCAGAAATTGACAACACCGAATAATGATTATGTAAAAACACTGAGCAGAATCCTGATATGTTTTTAATAACTGTGTCACAACATGACGCATCGTCGTGAGGCGATTCGCTGAATCAATAGCATTGTTAATTTCATAAAAACAGCATAAGCATTGTGTAAACGAACTTTTCGTGTGATGCAATCTGCATTACTGCATACTGAATCGATTAGACCAGTATTTCTCAAAGTGGACGATAACGTCCCCTCCAAAGCGCTGGAGGCTTCAATGGGTAAGGATGTAAGTTTTAGTCTGAAAAAGAATAAGACTCATACGATATAATAGGTACTCGTATATTAAAAAACATTTGTAGGCTCAAGAAAATAAGTGACTCTCAAAGCTGGCCAGTAGACGAAAGAAGTTTTAAAACGAGAACCTATGGATTAGTCTAAAGTTTGCTGTTACCCATATTTTTTCACGTAATTAAGAGAACATATAACAGATTCATTCATGTTGATAAATTTAAACGTATGTATAACTTTTATAAATCCAGGACAATTTAAGTCTCTGTCATACAGATTGCTCATGAGCTACGATATTTCGCTTAGGCTTTAAAAGAATTAGTTTTTTAAAAATGGAAGACAACATTGCAGTCCCATAATCATACACTTGTTCCTGGTAATCGAAATGAGCGAGGTAAGTCTTCTCGGGTAGAAATAATATATGCGTAAGACAAACATAATATGCAACAGAGGTCATATAAATTCGCCCAAACGAAAACAACTTAAAAGACACAAAAAAAAATCGTAACGCAGATGTAACATTGCGCTAACTTGAAATAAATAAGTCGTCGTTCGGCAGTTGTTATTTGACATCTATTCTATACCTATTGGTTTTCACAACAATAAGCTGCATCAGCATTTTTGAAGCACTTACCTAAATTTATTATATAAAGTTATTCAATTTCTCATTATACATCCATTATTATTTTTAAACAACCAATTTGTGTGTAATCCAGAGATTTTTTAATTTATGTTCGAGACAGCTAGTCTTTTCGACTTATCATGATTATGAAGCTTATTTTTAATTGGAACTCATGGCTGCGGTAGTGTGCATAATTATGATTTATTATTATTATTGTAACGTCCCGTGAGGTCCATTATGGAGTAAGCAGAGAGCACCATGTGCCAAACATTTATATCCTTACCTTACAAACCTTACGTGTTATATTCCTAATATAACATAAGGTACTATTACTGCTTCATTTTCAAATCCGTTTAAATCGTTCCTTGACTGCTGCTATGATCATTTAAAATAAAGCTATGTGAGTAAAAATTAACGCGACTAAAATAAAACTACTTGAAAGACACACACACTTCACTATTTATTTATTTTACTTTATAACAGACGTTACGACGTATTTCTGGCTTTTTGAGACTAAGTATAATCATTATTGTAGATACCTATTGAAATATGTGCACAGAAACGCATAGAAATAAATTTAAGAAAGTACAAGAAATCTAAGTACAGAAACCGCTAAGGTCATGTCTTTATAATGCTACTGCTTATGATATAGGTAATATCTTTATAATGCTACACAAAATACTGTGTACTTGTCATCTTGGTTCGACTTCTAAAACTAGTTTCCAATAAATCATCATCATCATCATCATCATCTCCTACTGCTCCTACTCCTGACCACTGCTGGATATAGGCCTCTCCAATAGCACACCACTGAGCACAGCTCTTCGAATCCAACCGAAGCCAGCCAATGCATATATCGCCACTCCCCCTAGTTAGAAGTAGGTTCAATAAAAACATACGTTTATTATTAATTTTCTTTAATTCCTCGCATGTAATGTTTTATTTTTGCAGTACAGTCTAAACAAGTCCACTGCGACAAGACAAAATTAACAGGTGGAAATGGAACAACGTGGAAATGTTACAGGCGTGATGTCATGTTATGCTTTTAAAAATTTTAACGATAATACGACAATTCAACTTCAAGTTTATTCTTTCTATTTACGTGATGACGATTAATTAAGTACACCAGATATGTATGTATACTCAGCGTTCAAAAAGACGTCATGCCTATAACTTTGACGTATTCTAAATTATTTTTATAGGTGAGCCAACTCATTATACGGGTACTCGTGGATTTGAAACAAGAATGCCTCATTTCTAAGTAATTCGAAGGCTGTAGCAAGCGGCCGTCGACCCCTAATTTGAGGTAGTGCAGCTTCGCAACGATTACCTACTTAGTAATGAATTCATAAGAATTATTTTAAAAGAACGTAACCGGATAAACAAAAAGATTTAATATGTTTGTTAAGAAACGTACAGCATCGCTAAACGCAGCAAAGCCGTTACCGAAGAGGGTACGGTTTTATGTCTTGTAATTATTCGTTAAGCACGTTTTATTTGACGGCTTTGAAAACTAACAAGATTCGTGTACTAGAGTTAAGATACTTTGTTTTTAATAATCACGTGAACTAACGTCAAGAACTGCTATATATCTACTGGTGTACTCGTAATTGTACGTAAGATCACGCCGATAATTCCTGGAGAGGTAGGGAGCGAAGTGTAGTACCTACACTCCCACGTTCCACCAGTTAGTTACATTTACGTCTCACTGTGGAATACATTGTGAGCGTATTGGCAAAACCGGGCACAGATCCAGACTCCGAGCAATCATATAATTATACGAGTTATAAGTAATGTAAAAATAATTCATGAATTGTAATTTTTTTTTAAATCTTTTTTAATAATAATTTACTAAAGCCGTTATTTTTTTAAACTAAATCACGTTTTACATTTGTATTAAAATTCAAAAATATAAAAATCAAAATAACAGTATTTACTCTAATTATTGCACCGTTACCTCTAATTTAAAAAAAATTACAGACACGCATTCTTTTATAAATATTACATTGCTTTTACTTCTTAATTGTATTGATTTCCTTATACGCACATGAATCTTTTCGTGTTTATTACATTTGTACTTTATTTATTTATTTTTATTTTATTTTATAACTAACTCACCAATATTATGTACACCACTACATTTTGTTGTAATTTTGACCACAGTCCCAAAAGTGAGTTTCCGCTACGTACCAGAACAGTTATAGACGATGACGACATGCTACACATCACTATAAATGTTATAAAAGTATTAATATTATTGCATAACGATATTACTGTTGCATTTATAATAGAATTGTCTGTGACATACTGGTAATAGGTATAGCCTACTTCATGTCACTGACCTGCCAATCTTCATCAATCTCCGTCATGCTCCGTTTTCTGATAAATAATCTATGCAACGATGTACCTACATGCATATGTGTGTTATAATCAATTAATTAACACGAAACAAAGACCCCGCGCGTCGAACTCGACGAACAAAAATGGCGTTACAAATTTCCAAACGGATTAAATTTCGAATCCGTGCCGAAACCTTTTAACCGTCAAATGCGGCGTAAAAGATAAAAATCGTGCGGTCGATGCACTTGTTCAAAACGATGAATTGTGACTTGGTCCTGATTTAGAACAACTATAAAATGTCCAAATTGATCACTGTCAGGAAGGTGCTTAAATTCGTTCTCACATATGTGAATCGTTAGAACTGACTATGACGACATTTTTATCGCGTGCATTCGCGCATATAAATACTCTTAAAAATGAATTACATGTATACAAGAATTTTTGTAACTACAACCATGTTTCTATTACTAACATATGGCTTTACATAGTAATATGACTTTATCATAGTCAAGTTACTTTTGCCGATGTAAAAATGGACATAATTTTAAAAGTATCACAATCCTTGGAGTTTCGATCTTTGCGTGTAATGGTAAGTGCCCTAAAACTAGTACATAGCAAAGTCTCAAGCTTGAATAGGACGTCACTTATCACAAACCTGTATACCCACCAGTACCTATAACATGAAAAATATTCAATGTAAGTCGATGAATCGTCTCACATTTAACTAATATACTAAAATGTGGACCGTACGTGACAAACACATTCTGTTTTGACTAATGAGTCCAAACAACACGTTAAATCACGAGAGGCTAAGCTTGGGAGAGGTCAACACAAATCACACCGGAGGTCCGTTTCAACAATGAAATAAAATAAACTGGTTACGGCATTAATTACCCTGAAAGAGGGCAACATTCCCACGGTGGGGAAGGCACGGGATATCTGACGACATCAAAACACATGTTTAATGTAATTACCCCGGCCTTTCTAATAGCATTACATTAAAATATTTATAAATTACTTACATAATGATATCCCTCTATTGTATATCATTTTCATGTTTACAATACCTTACATTGTAACATGATATTGAATAATATTAACCAACTATCGATTATAAACGTTACATTAAACTATAACTACAAAATTTTCGAAACACGCATGCGTGTATGAAATGAGTGTCGGAAGTAAAAGAACCACGTCAGATCTGCAAACATAGAGGTATTTGACACTTTGACGCTCTCTAAGGTACCGTAAAGGGCCTAGGGCGAGCATATGAGAATAATAATAATCTACATATTATACTACATCAAATGAAAATAAAACAATTCGTCTACGATACAATTAATAAACTTTACAACTTACAAAATACAAACATTCTTTCAATTACATGACCTGTCAAAATAGCATATAATATCATGTATATTCTATGGTTTAAATATGTATTTATAATGTTTCATGCATCTTTCATTCACTACTTTATGATGGTGTATCGAATCACGATTGAAATTCCATGAGATACTATTGATTGAGATAGTAGTCAACCATGATGATACATAAATTAAAAAGTATATTTCCATGCATTCGTTAATTCATTCCTGAATGAATGAACTAATGAATGGTTTGGTCATATATACTTAAACATTATCTTTTCGTACCGTTTGAAATAAATTGAGGTTATAATATATCGTTGCATTAAAATATTTTAGCGGTTTCATATCAAATTAGATACGAATAAAAATTCCTTAGCCAGAGTCATGTCAAAAATATTTGAAGTATTTTTATAATTTAGTTTGCGGTGCCATTTCACAGTTTATTTTTAATTTGGCTGCCAACATATTGGTGGCTAGCTATAGCCATCTTTTAATGTCCTACCTCACACAAGATTTCAATAAAATATGTTAATTAAACCTGAAATTATGTCCAGTCTTTTTACATTATAGGTCAACTTTATCAAACATGACATATACATCTATATCAAGTTGTCTTTCCCATAGCCTTTATTTTAATAATTTTCATAGCCACTCCCAAACAATAGCATGTTTCACATTAATTTCTGATCGATTGTCTAGTCTTGCAATATGACTTATCAAGTTGTATCGGACCTTTGTTCATTATTAACTAAAAGTTTTGTTATCATTAACGCCCTAAAAAAGCAGTTGGTGTCCTAATTTAAAAAAAATTAAAAACAAATCCTCTCAATGGATAACCTAAGCTATTTATTTAAGAAAACGTTAAAAATGAAATAAAATTAGGGATCCATAAAGATAAAGTTATATATATAGCAAAGGTTAAGCTATTTAAACACTATCTGGAATTTTCTAAGGACTTCAAATCTCTCATATCTAAATACATTCATATCACAAAACTAATTTTTCAACATAAGCCCAAATCCCACAAACTTGTTCCTACTCGTACATTGGTATCACAAAAAAATCGTATACCCTTTACCAGTTACTAATCGATCATGGCATCTGAGACGAAATTCCTCAGCATATCACCGGAAGAAGAAGCGACAGCTATTCAGATTCTTCCACCAGTTCATTACTTTCTTTTTCCCGCCAACAACACCGCTCCAGATGGGAATGCCTTCCATCCGTTCCGCTGAGCGCGCACCAAAAAACACCTTTACAAGAATGTCATTTACTCAGCCCCGCTGCCGGCGATGGACAATCGTTTATTATGAATAGGGTTGTCACATCACTAAAAATTTACTTTTCATTTAAACATTTTAATAAATAATTAGCGTTGTGCTTAAGATCCATGCGGATGGAGTTAATGAGCAATACGGTTTTTGCTATCTTTACTTGGAATTGAAATAGTAACTTGGAAAATTTTAACTTATAAAATACTAACATGGAAAATTTCATTATCAACGACTTCTGCTTATTTTATTTAAGGCGACCGTTTCTTATTACAATATAGTGATAAAATATGTAGGACAATTAACATATAGTTACTATGATAAAAATTGTGTGTGTAAAACGGAAAATGTGGCGTTCTAAGTTCCCAATACGAATGAAAAAACGAAAGCTATTATGAAAACAAGAATACGCTGTGCTGCATTATATAATTATTGGGTAATGTTTAAATTACCCTCAGCCCTGTAACAAACTGTGGCTTGGCCAATCGGTATTGGCATCCATCGCCGAGTCCACTGTAATAGTATGAAGTGAGATTCTTTCTACAAATAACAGTGTTTGGACGCTCTAGCCAAGTTGTAACACCTTGTCCAATTGAGAATTTCTTCCCGTCTCGTAATAGAGACGTACCCATTCAGTAGTTAAATCAAATTAACTGTGAACTACCTACTTATATGTGAGCAAAATAGCAGCAACAATTTTCAAACAGCCTAGTTAAACACTGGTTTGTGCTTCAAGCAGTCAGGCTTTGATGATAATCATTCAATGTATGAAGAAAATAGCCTTGTTATCTATATATCGTTAGTCATTATTTTAATACAATTCTCATTAACAAAGTTATATTATATAGTGATACGAATAAGTGTTTTCGAAAATATACAGTGAATAAAATGAAAACGCGCCAAATAATATCTCGAACAGAGATTCAATTTTTAAGCCAACGAATTTTTAAGATTGAAATCTTAGATTACAGGGCAATTAAATAATAATAATTACAGCTAAATAATTACATTTAGTAATAATTACACTGCTATTATTACTATCTATCTATTGGGAGATTTTCCCACCAACTTTCATTCATACGAAAACGAATTAAAGTTAGCGCGGATTCCGTGGAGCAGCACGTAAGCCAATCACAAATCTCATTTCGTAGTAACACACAGGTATTGCGTAGACCTGCGACTGAGTTACGATGTTAATCTAACGATAATAAGATTTCACGCGGTGGATATCAATAGTTTCGATTAATAAGTATACTTAATTAAATTGAATAAATACCTGTCGTATTTTTGCAACAGATATATTTAGATCATAATTAGACTACGAAAAGATTTGAAGGTGTCTGTGTTTAGCGTAAGATATTAGTCAGTCTGAAGATGCAAAAAATCTTTGGTCAATCTGCGATCATTTAAGATTTGTGTCCATGAAAAGTTATAACTCTTGCAGACCTTTCTCTCTTTTTGAGAATACATACAAATTTTGGCAGACTGTGATGCCCTCTAAACGCAATGGATTACAAGTTTCTAAAACCTATATCAGTCACACTTTATAACCCTATATTTTCTGAATGAATGAATATGAATGTACTACTACTACTGAACGATGTATCCCTTGCTTTACAATTGGTGAGTGTGACCGAAATATGGCGTTTAAAATATTATTTAAAAAGCGGGCTTTTTGATCCAATAGTGTGAAATTATAGTATAATTAAGATTTTACCTCATGTCTGTATTGCCCGAAGGGGTAGGCAAAGATACAGTCCCTCGATCCACCCGTTAAATTGTCCATTCCACTATAACATAGAAGATAAGCTTATTGCCATATACAGCTCCGGGCTCCAAGCTACTACCAGAAATTCTAAGTTAGTAAAATCCGATAGTACCCAACCCGAGACTCGAACCCAGGACCTCTCGATCAACCGTCGCACTTGCAACCATTCGACCAACGAGGCACTCTGTTGTAAAGTAATTTAATTTAATGTATTTATTTACGTCAACATATGGCAAAGTTTGTAGCAAGGCATATCATCACGAGCACCTTTCGATATTACACACATACGAGTATGTACCGCCACATAAATACATATTAAATATGTAATATGTTAAATGGACAATATTAATAGATCATCAGTTAAAGAAATCATACATTTGGCGCCAAAACAATCTCATTCATCCTTGTCAATCATGTTTTGTGGCTACAGGATTTTATATTAAAATGTCATTATTACTCACTTAGCGGACATTATCGAGGGTTCAACGAATTTAAACAGCTCACGAACTAAACATCACATCTGCCGATGATGTGAATCTATTCTCCTTTTGTTTTCTTTTATTTCTTTAATCATACATTATGGTATAAATCTCTTTAATAGAAGATTGATTGAACGGTTAAAGATTGATGTAAAAAATAAACTATAGAACAAGATACGTCAATAGGTGTAATTTTAATCTTTTTTGATGAACTCTCTGAGAATTTTAATTTTTTTTCACTATTTTTTATCACACTTTTGGCTCCAATTGCGACTGTTGGAAAACGATAAAGCTCCATTGAATAAGCAATCTTACCCTCTAAATGCCTACTGCCACCTGCTTTGAAAAGTACGAGTAGTAACTACCTTGATAGTTAGCATAATCTGTCTTAAGCATAACATTCGAAAGACTTTTAAAGACAAAATTCAAAACACTTTGTCTCGAGGACCACATGTACTAATTCGGTATTATATTGTAACTGTTAAAAAACACAGCATCTATAAAACATAATGTTTTATAAAGCAATATTATTTTCGATGGGACTTACTCGCACATACGTTTGATCGTCACGCATCATTCCTCAGATTACCTGTCCACAGTTATTATTGGTAGCCATCAACACATTCTCTGCTCAGACGCATAACTTGCCGCATACCGGCCCTAATAGCCAAGTCGCCATCGTTCATAGACCACAGTGCGCCGCGCATATCTCTCCGAACTGACAGTAACGAATATATTTATATATAAAAACGTCCCAAAAATGTCGTAAAAATAAATAAATGAATATAAACACAATATTTAATATTCTAAATACCTTAACCAAATAAATAAATGCATTTTTATTACATTGACTGCCACATAAGGTTAGATCTCTTGCCCTTCCTGCGCGAGAGAACATTGTAATAAAAAAGCATTTAAATAACAGCTTCCTTTACGTTCGTTCATTCATTCGTTCGTTCATTTCCTTTCGGTTCAAAAGAAAGCGCCAGTTAGCTGTATTTTAATATGTGTTTTAGTATTGTTCTGTTTAATAGTCAAATTATTTAGTTATTACCAATTATTTATTAGTTTTATTAGTTTTTAGGTTTATTAGTATTTATTAGTTTTTATTAATAATAAAATGAATCTAATGATTGCTAATTTAGCCACTGCCGTTATAGAATCGCATAAAATGTAATTTCTTTTCCTATCTTGTTGAAGTAATATTATTAAAATGAAAAAAGATATAATGAATTCAGAAGTGTCACTTTTATTCAACGATTTTCTTATAAGTTCCATTTATGCCTTTGAAAAAAACGACAACACATAAAGTGGCCAATTTATGCATTTAAACAAATTGATGGATAGTATCCAGAAAAGATATAACTATTACTGACATTTTCTGCATTTTATTTATTTTATATTAGGTATTGGAAAAAAAAAGTATACCTAGGTGTCCATTTTTGTTTCGAGCCCATCACACATAATGACGTGTCAAGCTAGCAAAAAACATTCATTAGACATTAAATTAACCACCAGTAATCTTCTAAGAAAATAATACATAATTGTATTGAAATACAACATCACTGATCTCAGTAAGAACACTTATTTGTTTGACGTGAAATAACGTCGACGTATAAAATACATTTCTAGGTCCATTCACATCGAAGTAGGACCATTGTGGAGGACAAGACGCATGACATCTGCCGTGGTCTATAAATCCTCAATACAGATCGTTCATAGAGTGATCGTTAAACGATATTAGAGCACAGAATCATACCTTCCGGTACCTTACCGCTCTAAAATAGTGTAAAACGACCGCTCTATAAGTTGAACGGAAATGAGAAAACATTGAAAAGTTGATAATGTTATAATTCATATTGTATTTGCAGGAAGTTAGATTTTTTATTTGATTCCTAGTTCCTATAGGTAAGAGAAAAAATAAAAATAAAGTCTTCACTGAAAAGGAGAAAGGACTATATTGATTTTTATTAATCTCGAATTTAATATATTGATTTAAGAAAAAACTTAACATCATGC
>DWFT01001027.1:0-10164 GCA_018246795.1 Microceris patrobas patrobas
AATTTTATGCTCCTGCGTCCGCGCAATTTTCGTAAAAAGGGGTCCAAAGTTTTGGCATCACGTATTAATATATAGATTTAAATATACAAATGCCATGCACTTTTTAGGTTAGATTTGATTCTCAATGAAAACAATAACGTCATATGTTTTTATTGATACGGCTATTAAAAAACGTTACAGAAATCCATCGACGTCATCGTCACTTGCAGCTAATGCCTAATAATTTACAAAAAGAAAGAAAAGTTTTTGAGAAATATCTTTGAAACAGCGCAATTATTAAATGCAATTAAGGTCAACACGATTAGATCATCAACACAAGCGACCAAATATTGGATGACTACGGATATTATGAATCGTTAATGAGTGCGAAATAATATAATTCCAAGTATCAGCCCATTCATTACATCCGTTAAACGCGCGTCAGGACCACTAAACACTAAACTGCATAACAACACTGGCGGTGACGTCACTAGTATAGTTGCGTTATTTATGTCCTCGGTTTGTCGGTCGCCGCTATTTAGGAAGGGAACGAGGGCCCAGTACTGTTATTCCATGTACACAGCTCTATTAGAGTGACTCAACCGCGACAACCGCAGGAATCGCCGGACAAGCGCACTCAGTCAAATTGTATACTGTTCCGTGGCTATATAATATGTGTGTACCAAACCATTAGTGGATGTTTCTAGAGAGTTCCAATTATCGCATGTATCAGATCAGAAGGTATCAAGGTTTCCTGTTAGTTTACTTTGTATTGGTACATTTTTATATGTACGAACATTTTGTACCTTTTATTCATTTCGTCAAATCGTCTATTACCTATACATTTGTACAGCGTGTAAACCTGTTTAATATTTCAGAAATTGAAGTAGATTTTAATATGATATCACGCCAGGACCGTTATGGAGTAGACAGAGCATCGAATATTCTGAAATTTTGTTTTTTGTATGAAAATTGGTGTGAGGTCATCAAATAGTATAATTCATGACCATCAACCTTTATATCGATCTGCTGCTGGACACAGGTCTCCTCTCAGAATAAAAAAATACTAAGTCTATATTTTGCCACGGTGGCTAAGTGGTTAGTGTTAGTGTTAGTGGTGGAGTGCAGACTGTGTGCGTTGTATAATTATATAAATCGAATCTGTTATCTGCCGTAGAACCTCTCGCTGTGACCCTACGGCTGCAAGTGGTAAATGACTGGTGAAGTCAAGTGACATTGGCTCGCGTCATTGACCGGACGCATGACTGGGTAACCGTTAGTGACGTGCGTCTCCATAATTCAGAGGGTACCCTTATGTAAGTATTTAAACCTTGTCAGGGTATCGGAACTGATGAGGATGACTAAGAATTCTGTGTTACACTCTGATCCTTTTTGAGGTACAAGAAGAGAAGAAAAATCACACGTTTTGACGTCCTGAATCAATTCTTATTACATTACCCCAGTTCCACTACGGGATAGTCAAATAGCACCGAATGCGAAATATCTCCAACATTACAGATTATTCAACGTTACAGACTTGATATGCTTTAAAAATCAGTTTCGGAGATTTAAGACTTATTCTTCAGCCAGAATCTAACCTATTTGGTCAAGATGAATGAGATGAGACTTGGTCTCCCTTCGCGCCTGAATCAATCAATGCTTGTCAAATCAATGCATGTCCGTTTTAATGGAGAAGATATACGTATTTAATTTCTTTCTATAAATGTTTATAAGTAGTTCAATGAGCATTTGCTTGGCGCTTATTCAAAAGCAAATCAGGTAGACACTTGTGAGATAGCGTTAGAATGGAACAATTGTCATGGGTCTTTCTATTGCTCGTATCGCCATTATAGTGCCACTCACTATGGCGTTTCCGACATTCGACCCATTGTAATGAAGTATGAAATTCATAGAATTATAAAATATAGTAAAAATGGGAACTACGAGAATATACAAAGTGAAAACTAACCTAAATCTTTGTGAAAATAGATGTTTTGTTGTTATTTATAACAATGAATGTTGCGGCTAAAGTTACTAAAGTACTGCTACACATGATAATGACATTGAAAGACGTTTCTGCGAACTTGAACATATTTGTCCCTGATCGTAAACAAAACGTGCTATTGGAAATTCAATGCAAATGTACCATTTACATATAATCAACCAGAATGGGTCATGTTACCGGCGTGTTTTACATGTTATGTAGAAGAAAATGTAATAACACCATGCCTTTGTTTTTTGCCTAAATTTACCTATTGGAAATTGAGAATTTAAAAATGAGAAAAACCGAACTTTGCCCGATTCGGGAATCGAAATGAGACCTGTCGATTAGCAGTCGCGCTTGTAACCACTCGACCAACACGTCAGACGAACTGTTATAAAATAATCTACAAACACTCACATCATTCATTTCCATTTGGTTAGTAACAACATCATTCATTTATATTTGATTAGTAAAACGTCTACACAATTTACTTCTGTAAATCTGACGTAACACAACCTGAATTACAAATTAACTACATCATTACAAAAACAAATCAGAAATTAACTGACATTCAAATACAATTTGCGTACACTCCTACACGCAGTGGAACATGATAGAACATCAGATGTAATGTTTACCTGTTGAAATATTTAGTGATTCAATCATTCTATGTTGCAAGCGATGAATCATAATATATTTCTGTTGCTTTCTTAAATGAAATAATTGTTCTCTTAGTATTCGATTGTCTCAACTATACGTATATACAGGTGTTCTTAAATACATTGATCATTTTATGAATTTTGCAGTTTACGTTTTTTGTGTTTTGTTCTTAAATACATTGATCATTTTACGAATTTTGTAGTTTACGTTTTTTGTGAACTCATTGAAAAAATCACTGGCCTGTTGGTACAACATTTGTTGAGTCTGACTCTGGAGTCGTGACATGGTCGTGGTCAAATTTTAGAAAGAAATATGCAATCCTTGTTTTATGGTTCGTACCTAAGTAATGCCCTAATTTTTTTGAAGCGATTGAATTGGCATAAAACTAAGCCAATTCAATCGCTTCTGCTCCCAATTTTTTCTTATACGTCGGTAAAATCTCGCCTGCAACCCTGCAGGTAGACAGAGGAGTGCAAGACACCTCTGCGTGTCACCAGTTACGTTTACATCTCAATATTGAACAGGCCGTGAGCCTATTGCCGTATACCGGGCATAGATTCAGACCCAGAGCTTTTACTAGAAATTTTATTAGAAACTTAGAGGATCGAATTCAGGGCTTTTCGATTATTAGTCATTCTTATAACCACTGGACCAACAAGGCAGGGTTCTTCGTAGTCATTACGAAAACATATCTTTGCTCGGGATGGCATTTGCCTCAGCTTATTAGAGTTTTTGTAACATATATTTCTAATGTACTAAATTACTTCAGCAACTACAACAACTCCGCAAAGTCAGAGCATGTAGGTGTGTCTTTGATTAAATATGTAAACTTGATATTTGTGTGTGTGGGTGAATTTTTTATATTTTATGTTATATAATTATCAAAAAGTGTCGATGACGTAAAGCATAATGAATCATACAATAGTATATTTGCATCCAAACAAGTAGCACGTTCTTATGATCTGTCTAAAATGGTAGCTTCTCACAGAGACTAAGTTATAATGCATTGCGTTTTAGTCTGTTTATCAATGATTACCTGAATTATTACATATTACTAAATATTACAATTACCTGAAAATTAAAACATTGATGATTGATGACAATGTTGCATATTATTATGATTAGTACTATTACACTAAATATCTTTCCGTCTAAAATAAACGTAACATCATTCTTGTAGTCCCCTTAAGGGATATGTAGAGGAGTTCAGTACATCTCCACGTTTCACCAATCATGTTAAATGTACCATAGGTGATGAGCCTTTCATCCTATCTAATTAAAAAAATTGCTACGTCTCGGCAGCGTTCATGCGAACATAAATAATATTTGTACAATCTAATCTTGACGTAGAGCTGCAATAAATGGATGTGCAAATGATTGTCTTCTATCATCCTCTCTTCCAGACGGTAAGCATACAGTGTGTCCTCACATCCATCTGTAACCGCTCCCGACCGCGGAACATTGCCGATAATGGTCGCGCCGTGTACGTCGCTCGCTGATGCTCCATTTACATTTATTCCCTACTTGACTAAAATATAAATAAACTATTTTAAAAAGTCAAAAATTCTAAGACTACCTGCCATCGTAATCTTTCAAATGGCATTGTAGGACATACCCCGGGCCGTGTATCGTAGGACAGACTTAGAGACCTTCAGCAGGTTTGGTGAGGTATACTATACCAAATTTGCACCAAAAAGAAAACGACGGAAGCGTCTCATACACTTGCAAAATCTGCCATAATGACTCACGTAATAGACCCAGTCATATTTAATAAGTTATCTGACAATGTCAATGATACTCATCGTCCAATATAATTTGTAATAAAATTAATAAAGTGACTTGTTCAGCAGATATTTTACAGGAATTCATGAGCCACAAATGATTTTGATTTCTTTCCATAAAATATTTTTGACGTGTCATTAAAGCACAATTGACTATTGATATCTTAGGACATCTGCACAAACAGTCGTGTGACCTGAAAATAGACGCAGCCTATGTTATGGTAGCCTGATAAACTGCATTGATATATATGAATAGAGACTTTTTTATGCCCACATATATACGAATTTCAGTAATATCTCATTTATTATCTGTACTTTTGCTTCGTTATAATTATTGATTTGCTTTAGGTTATATTCTGCCAAAATATGATTATTCGAATATTTTTTTATGGATAAAACCAAAGAGCCATTATATTTATGACTGAACCTGTCCGGTGAATATATCGGTACTCGTATTTTTTTCTTATAAAGATATCTTATAGATATCCTTTTTAATTATTCTACTGTTCCACAAACGTCTTCTGTTAAAATCACTTTACGGGATATGGCCACGCTTTGACTCATTGTACAAATAAAGGTAGGCAGATTTCACATATGTAATTTACAGAATATGACAGACAACTTTATATTGTCTCCATTCACACTTAATTTCTTCTTCCCTAGTTGCATATATTAAGTTATACTTACTATATTTATGCGACTTTTTATATTTGGATCAGCAAGCTAGGATTTGAACCGTGTACTTAATATGCTTCGGAATGAAATGTAAGCTAGTCGATCATCGCCGCTTATAAGTGGTGTATTGTAAATTTAACATTTAACATTTAATTAAAATAAACGATTAATAACATGTATAAAACTGGTTTTAATTGCCCCGATGATCTCGCACCAGGATTCGTAATATTCGTAGGGCAATACATAATTGAAATTATATAAAGTTTTTCTGCTAAAACCAAATTAAATAATGGTCATTCGAGGACATTTTAAGACTACTTTTACTTATGATTTTACTATTAAATGTTTCGTGAGTGTTTATACACATGATTATAAATGTAACGGCTTAACTCACGTACGTTTTTGTCGTACGCGTAGTCTCCGCCACGAACTCGCTGCAAGCGCCGGGAACTCATGAGGAAGGACCTCGTACAGGTCCGAAACTAGTCGGGCCACCTCGAAAAATGTACGTGAGTTAAGCCGTTACAGTTATAATCATTTTAAGACAAAGATTTATGTTCTTATGTTAAGGTACAAATAAACGAATCGTAATGAATTGATAAATGATTACGGTCTATATGAGAGTATGATAAACAATTAATAAGACAATGCAAAATATTATATATGTACATACATTAATTTGTAACTGGTACGGTAGTATATAATTGTGTCAGTATACTTGCCAAACGAACGCAGCACCCGCTGGCAGCAAGCAATCCGTGTAGGCTTCTGTACTGAACTGGAATGTTTCAGAATACCAAAGAACAAACACAAGTAATATACGAGTATGTATTAAAACATTACTGTAAATAACTCGGTCGAATATTACTTTGTATGTGTTAATAATTTTAACAGTTATAGCCTAGTGGTTTACAAATCAGCGTCCTTCTCGAGAGGTATTGCATTCAAATTCATGAAGTGCACCTCTTTATAAAAATGCCTGTTTTAAAATTTAATATTGCTTGTTATAGTGGTTAAAGAAAACATCGCTAGACAAACTGCACACCTTAAGGTTTACAAAAGAAATTTTCTAAGGCGTGTGTAGTCTGCCAACCCGCATTTGGCCAGCGTGGCCATAACCTTTTCATTTCGAGAGGAGACCCATGTTTCAGCAGTGGAACGACAAAAAGGGACGAAAGAAAACAATTTTAAACACTATAAGCGTTTCATATTGTACTTGTATAACGTTTATATACATATCGTCATTCCCGCTTTCCTTAGGGGTAAACAAAACCTAACGCTTTCTTATCGGCTACGGTGCCGGCAGACTCTTTTCGCCTCTACAACATTTACTAAACTCGTCTATAAACGGGGCTTTTCTCCTAGTATTGTCGGATGTCTCTAATTTGATCTAAGTATTTATATCTAGCTTATGGAATCTTCTATTTATACTAACTTCCCTTAAAAATGAGTTTCGTTATTGCACTGGAGTTTAAGAATATCTTTTGTAATCTAAGTCGTTACATATTTCATGACACATCATCCTCTGTTCAAGTGTCTACTGACTTGTTTTATTCATAAGTACACAAATATATTCTCGCTAGGTCCCTTACGAGGCAGATAGAGAACACGGAGTGCCATTATCTCTAACCTTATAGATTTGCCGTTAACTCATTTATTAAGATTTTTTTATGAAGTTACGAAATATAATGAGCAAATGAAATATTATCGAGAATTTTATCATAGTGTGATTTCTTATCTCCAACTTATGAACTGCTAGGGTTTCTTAACTGCCTACTTAAAATAAGTATAAGCCAGTAATACCCTTAATTCTTAAGTATTTTATATAACACGTGAATCGTAAGCAGTATAATATAAAAAAAATGTACAGTATGTATACGATTTACTATGTAATCTTATGGATACTTATGAATATGGTCTTTTAAGGTATATGTATATGTGCCTTAGGTGCCTGCGTTAGTGTTTCTATGTTTGTTTTATGTACCAAACAGATTCAGACTCCGATCCATTAGTAGAAATTTCTACTACAGAATATAAGCTAGAAAAATCCAACACTACCAGATCCGAGAATCGAACTCAGGACCTCTCGGTCAGGTGTCGCGCTTGCAACCGCTCGACCAACGAGGCGGGCAGGCAAGATACTCGTAAATTTGTTCATTTTTCCACCTAAAATGTACGGAAGACTTTTCTATTTGCTGTTTGCTCTGTGGTCGGCTGAGCATATTAAATTACGGACGCGACCGACGTGTGTTGATTCTTTACTTAATTATGTAATTATAATTAGCCTCGATGGACTCACTGTCGGACAGTGTACCGTGACCACGGTGTAGCATTAACATATATTACATACGTGTATATTTTATATTTAACCCAAAAACAAAAATTAAACCAAATGCTTATAAAAATAGCATAAATATTCCCCATAACAATAAATTTGGGTTAAAAACTTTAATTTGAAAAACTCAAGTATTTCAGTGTTAAGATAATTGGCGCTTCCATCTGTGAAGGAATAAATATACGTTTAAATTCTTAATCTCTTTATCACTCGCACACAAACATTTATTTTCAGTTCAGTACTGTGCTATAGGTAGCACCAATTAGTGAATCCATCTGTACACTTGTGTAGATCGGTTTTTTTATTTATGTTACGAAATTTTTTAACCGGCGCGAAGCGTTTCGAAAGGTCATTACCCCAATTGTAATTTCAATTAAAATTCTCCTGACTAACGAGCCTCATAGCGTTATGTATATAATAAAAGTTAACTCGTAGAATTAAAAAGTCAGGTGTGAATATTTGACGCGCGACGGCTGTTGGCCGGACGTGCGACGTTGCCTAGAATGTTAAACACTTGCGCCCACTGGGTTTTTTTATTACAGGGTCTATGTCCAATATTTTCATTTATGGGTGCGTTTTATGTTTGTGAGTAACAATTCTTGTTTTAATTGAATAACTTAGTCGTTAGTTGGGTAGTTAGTTTAATGTATAATATATTTTAAGTTACTTATTATCTTTTTTATGTAATGTTATGTTTTTTTTCCAGGTAAGAGCGCAAAAACAATCGTCATCATGTCTATAAATGTGAGTACATAAAATTGTAAGATAAATTAACTTTGATTTATGGTTCACATAACACTAAAAATTTAGACTTTGAAAAAGTATTCTTTAGGCAAAGTAACATTTTATATTAATTTTCGTTTGCTCAGTACGAAAATAACTTTAGTTCGAAATAACGAATAGTACTCAATACGAAAATAACGAATTGTTTCAATTTTTGAGAAAAAAGAATTTTTGTCGATAAGTATACAGAAGAAATATTTTTTTATAATTTACGTATACTTATATTAAATTATGTATTTGAAATAATGATAGTTTTCTGAAACGGCCGTGGCGCCACTTTCGATACATTTTGCGGCTGATGGTTCGTATCTAGGGGTCGTTACGGCTAAAAGCTATAGTCTTTACTGCTAACGTCTATGAAGTTGTAGTAGTACCAACAATATGAAACAGATGGCGCTGATATACAATAAGCGAAAATCAAGTCTAGCCCTTATTCATCGATGCATTAAATGAAATATTATTCGTAAACAATTATTTGTTTATTAATATTTTGATGAAAGATTGTATATTGCTAATTGTATACGAGTATTTTATGTAACCGTCGTCATTTTCGTATATATCACTTGTGGTATTTGTAGTCTTCTCGAAATTCTCAGCGGGTTTTGTTTAATAAGATGAAAAACCTTTGAAGGTTTTGAATCCATACAAATACGGAAGCTAATTAGTAGATTCGAAGAAAGTCGTAATGATGAATTACGCGAACATTTATGATATGTATTTCAGAGATAGCGGACACTCATGTACCTACATATGTCAAATAATATGTAATATGATTTAATTATACTAGATAATTTAAGTAGCTACTGGGTAATTTTATTAAATACTAGTTAATTTAGTGCCTACCATAACTCTTCATCATCACCTGGGTTGACTGGTAAAAAATGCCAATTGGCATTAAGTCCGCCCTTTGTTACCAACAATAAAGAATAAATAAAAAATAGATAAGCTGGACTTATATGTAGTAAACTAGCTGACCCGGCGAACTTCGTACCGCCTAACAATCTGTTTGCCCGCGCATTTTAAATCTCTGCTATCTGTTAAAATTTTCATTTTAATGATATTCTGTAAAGGGCCGTTTTAATCTACATTACATACACAACGTAACTAAAGTATTTCATTGCTTCGAAAATAATACCGTATTGTTTAAAATAGCTTCGTACATAACCCATTCTTTTTTTAACGTGTAAAGGATAAAAAAAACATGGAACCGCCATCTGGTGGCAACTTCCATTAATACGAATATCATATTCAATTCCCTTGTGTAAAAATACATGGTCATACTGATTTTCATGACAATTGGTTGAACGGGGCAGAAGTTGCTACTCTGCACCGCCACCAGGTGGCATCAATGAGCATATTAGCAACATTTACCGTGGAAAAATACATATATATATACCAATTTTCATTATAATCGGTATAGTAGTTTTTGAGTTCATCGATAACATACAGACAAACATTCATTTTTATATATTAAGAAGATTCAGGAAGAATCTGACGCCGATATTTCGTATACGCCATCAGTGACACACATACAGTCATCACCATCAGTAACATTCCTCGAAATGAAATTCAGTTTGAACTGCAGCGACTTAATTAAAGAAGATGGGCATTGAGGATATTGGAATATAAATTGCTGAAAATAAATTAAACTCAACGTTTTTACATTGGAGTTCCTAAAAGCTATTATTACCTAAACGAATTAATTGAAGAAAAACATTTATTTCTAATCTAAAGAAAACACATGAATATATAAAACTAACAAGAGCTGTCATCGAGGTCTAGTCGAATGTGACGTCGTTGGCTCTGATTGGCGTTCAACATAACATGGTGGATCGTCGTATTCCGTAGTTTTATTTTATCAAAGTAATAAATAATTTCACTCATAATTATAAAATAAATTCAAAAATTCAAATTCATTTATTCAATATTCGGAAGATGACTCACTATGGAGAAGCGGCGAAAGAAAC
>DWFT01001028.1:0-10161 GCA_018246795.1 Microceris patrobas patrobas
TATAGTCTCCGCCGCGAACTCGCTGCAAGCGTCGGGAGCTCATGAGGAAGGACCTCGTACAGGTCCGAAACTAGTCGAGCCACCTCGAAAAACGTACGTGAGTTAAGTCGGTACATTCATAATCATGTGTATAAACACTCACGAAACATTTAATAGTAAAACATATTATAGTTTTACACCTTTAATTACCCGTGTTTGAAAATAAATGATTTTATTTCAACTACGAATGGGTTAATCCTGGTGATGGAACTAAGGTTATGCTGATTTTCATAACCACAAGTGAGATATTGGTGGTATGAAACTAGAAAATTATGTACCGTCCTGAGGCGATTTCGTTAGATGAGTACGCAGTAGCAATAAACTATACAAAGAGAGATTTTATAATATATTTGCGTCTACGTATATTCACGAGGTAACTCTTGCCGTAACATCACGCCTGTAATCCCCGAAAGGGTAGGCAGAGGAGAGTAGTACACCCCCACGTTTCACCAGTTACGTTTAAGTCCCAGAATGGAATAGTTGGTGAGCCTAACTTTTGACGTTAACATAGGCAATAATAAAACGGAGACGTTAATTATTTAGATTTCTATATTATAGCGTGCGATAAGAAATCCGCTTTCCGCTTGTCGCTTGCACCACAAATATCCCCAGGCACTCGTTCAATGGAATCAAAGGTTTGCGTTCATTACAGGCGCTAATAATTGATGAGCGCTGCCGACGCCGATGGTCACCGCGAATGCTTGCAGACAGGCTTTCACTGTGATACTTTTTGTGAGCTAGATTATAGGCAGTTGAATTCCAATGCACTTCAATATAATGTTATTCAGTTTAGTAATTAAAATTATAGCATTTTATTAAGTTACGTCTCTATTTCCCAGTTCAGTGGGCACAGGAGTATAGTACTCTCGAATGTTATGTTATACGTTCCATGGAATAGTAGATAAACAGATTTTTATTAAAAAATATTTAATAGAAAGTTGTATTCAGTGGCAGTTCTAAATTACAGTAGCAAGAATATTATAGTTATAATTATATTGGCATTTAATAATCCTATATCGGCGGCAATGCTTCAATGCAGATGTAACATGTTTTTGTTCCACTGTCATACAAAATTTATTAATAATAACACTATTATTGCTAATAATAAAATGAATAATGGCAAATTGAAACCACTATATAAAAGCTTAATTATTTTACTTTTCGATTTGTAACTCATTGAACAGAAATAGCATTTCACGGTATTGTTTTAAAATATTATAAAACTGTTAAGAAATATAGGAAAAATGATTTTGTTTTTTGTACATTTGATGACATTCACGTTATGATGATTTTTGAATTCTTATACTTCCGTGAAATGCATAAAACAAAGATATATTAAATTGGGTTTGGCACGTGAATGAAATAGATATCTATTTATAACCTTTCTTATTTTGAAAGATGGTCCGTGTCCAAAATTAATGAAAAGGTGATTATGATGATTTGTTAAAAGTACATCTGGTTGAGGAAACCAAATAATTACGAGTAAATGTAAATCGTAGTTCGATCACATGGTAATTCACCACTGTATTTAACAGTATTTGCCAGTGGATCCGAAGAGGTAGCTCGAAATTCCATTAGGAGCAAGGGTCAAACCTGCTGAGTTTGGGCGGCCTAACGAAGCGCGGCGATATTAATTAGTTTTGTGTGGGCGGGAGATGGGGACATCGGGAAAATGTCCGCCTTGAGGCGTCTCGAGTGTCTGTCTAATATGAATATTCAACTAGAGAATTGAATACACGAAGCAACAAAGAGAAATTTATATAACCCTTAATACATTAAATAATTGTGTAGATTAGTATGCCGGCGAAATTGAGTGCTGTGCTACATTAATAGAAATATCTGTTTTACTTGTGAATTATATTTGGAGTTTTGTTTGGCTGTTGTAACTTTAATGTGCTGTTGGTGCTTAGGTATATTATTCTGCCTAAGACATATTTATTACTTACATAAAATAAATATGAGAGCTATTATTGGAAGTCAATTTCCAATGTTTTGATACTTTTAACAGTTTCGTATCGTAATGGCTATTGATAAAACATTTAACTAACAAGCGTTTAATGTAAATACAAAATTTATAGTACCACACTAAAGACGTAGACTTTTTAAAAGAAATCCGCATTTCCAGGTATGTTACATATTAGTTAAAGCTAATTAATAACTTATTACTTGACTTCCATCTCTTATCGGTCTAGTATTGATCATATGTATGATCTCTTCTCAAAATGAAAATATATAATAAATTTCGTAGCTTTCTTCACCATCATTATAACTAGTGTAATCTAATCTTGATAACATACCTGATTTTCTAATCCAATAATTTGAGAAAAGAGAACAATAAGTAATTTTAATAATACTATATATTATCAATAATTGTTTATTTGTATCTAATAATGTGATCTACTTAAACAAATTTACATTAATTGAGCAGTTTATTAAATTTTAATAGTTATCATCGTCATCAGCCTGTCACAGTCCACTGTTGGACATAGTCCAATGGGATTTTGGTCCATAATCCCCACGTTAGACCTGCGGGCTGGGGATCGATCTTGCCAGTGTAGTTTCGTAATTCCAAGGCCCCTATGATAGTTGGCATCATTAGAGGCACCGCGGTACATACCGTATGTGGATAATGGCTACGTTAAATTATTCATGCAATTAACTGATTATGGCGCCGCCAGGGGGCAGCCTCCCTGCCGACACCTACAGGAGGTGTTTACTTAATCTGCAACGCGATAAATGTTTAGTTGAGAGCTTTATGTATTGGGTATTACTCATGTTAATAGCAGACATATCGGCTTCTAAATTGTTATGTCATCACGACAGGTCCCTTAAGGCATAGACACGCGGGACTAGGTGTAAAATGTCTGTATTCTTACAGAACTGACTTCGTTCGTTCGTTGAGGGACGTTTCGTTGTGATATAATATGTAATAGTAATAAATATATTACGTAAAAGAAACAACCTGAAATTTCTAAGGATAGAGATATCTGACACGCTAACACACTCTGCCTACCCTTCAAACACCTGGCGGGAGTATACAATAACATTAACATTATAGAGATAATTCGTTTTGCTCGAGTAAGTGCGTGGGAACATACTTACATGTACACATCTCAATCCAGTTAGAAATGTTAGCATAACCACTCAGAGCGTTCGAGGCACTCGCTCTGCTACGCGGCAACTTGCTAACGTGGCGGCTGTTCGCGGAATTAGTGTCAATTTATCCCGTTGCATAATTAATTTTCATTTGTGAGCTTGTATTCTGTTACACAACTATATTTCGATCATTTATTCATACGAGCTGCGCATTTCATGGCGCTCGCTTCGGTGTCAAAGACGGCGTTTGAATCGCGCTAAGACTGGTGCTAATATTGTCACTTTTTTGTTAATGACTATCATTATTACGAGTAATAATAGTTAGACTAATTCATTGGTCTTGTGGTTGCGAGGACGACTACTGAGTAAGATCCGAGGTCGGTTTTTAGGTTGGGCGAAGTATTGGGTTTTCGAACTTGAAATCCCTATTAGTAGCACCGAGTCTAGATTGGTGGCCTGTGTTTTCCAATACGCTCACCCCCTTTAGCAAAAACCATATAACTGTCGAAAAGACTAAATATTACACTTGTTTGCTTACTCTTTTGGCGAAATACTAGCGCGTCTGGGCTATTTGAGAATATTTAAATACTTCTATTAAATAACTAGCCACTTTAAAAAAATTGCATGTAGGTATTTCAAATGAATACTAGGTATTATATTGTACGTTAAAATTAACGATAATATATGTAATATAACAGGCGATTTAACGAAGCGCTGCAAACCCATAACGTATATACATTAAACATATCGCACTTAAAAGTTGGCAAAACGTAGAATGTTAAGTTAACATCGCTTTATGTATACTTTACGGGAGAAAATTTAATTGTAGGTGAAAAGTAGGTACTACGGAGGCGGGCGCGCCTAATTGGCAATTTTCTCCTTACGCCATTTTTTTTCAGCTTTTAAAGAGAAAAATTCGTTAATGCATATTTAATAGCCATAATCGTCTCTCCCTCTTACGAAATTACGGGGCGCGGACGCCCGGTATTTTCAACTTTTGTATTAATGGAACACTAATAATAATTTCAAGTTTTTCTTTTCGGACGCCATTACCCGTTTAAAAGATAATCCGATTCGAATTTGGAATTAGAGTTTTTCATTAGAGGAAAACGTAACGGTTTTTTTTTCCTGTTTTATTTTTCTTTCATCTATACGGTTGCCAACTGCAAGATTTCGGTAAAGGATTATATTTAAAATACATTTTTAGTAGCAGTTTGTGTATCAAAAGTACATTAGAATATTGTTATACTTACATTATGACGTGTTAGAAACTTAGGTACATGCGTCATTGGAATAAGTCGTAGAAGTTTTGTAATATAACATATTTACTACTAAAGGTCAATTAAATACATGTTAAACTAAGTTAACCCGTTCAGTGCCGGTTCTTCAGTTTGTTTTCGAGGTGAGGCTAACATCGACATAATATTCATTTGCGATATTTGATCTTCATTAGCCCGCTAATTTGCACATTCGCCTGAATTTGAATTGACAAACACATTAAATTAAATTTGATTTTTCTATATATTTTAAACATAAACCCTTATGGGTTATATTACGGGTTATAAAGAATATTGTTATCTTATTAGTGGCGTTACGCCACCCAGCCCTAATAAGATAACAATATTCTTTCCTTTCCAATCGCCTTAAGCGCAATACTATCAAGAAATACTGTCGGACGCTACATCAAGTATACTTGCTGTACCACGGAGTACGCTCCCATCTAATCCACTCGCATTACTATCTCTTACGGGAACCAACTATCTGGTCTCCGGGGTGGACCCCACAATCATTTCTTTGAGCCATAATCCCGCCTCATGTATAATGCGTGCATATAAATTTCAATTTTAAACCGGCGGGCTCGAGTTACGGCCATTTGTGGGATTACGCGGCGGTGTGGGGCTGGAGCGAGCTGGCGGAGAGCGCGGCGGTAACGCGGCTACGGTTGCAAACGGATAGAGTTATATATTGGGTTAAAATCGTGTTAAACTTACGTATATCGTGTTAAACACATGTCAATCGTGTTCTTACGTTTTATAAGTCATTAATAAACACACAAAGAAGATGTAAGTATTGATATATTGATGATATAATAAAGACAAACTACTTTTAAAATCTGATTAATTTGTATTCGTATTACAAAAAAGAGCGGTAAATTTGGGACAAGTCGTCAATTGATTTATAGCAATGATTAGTTAAATTTTCTGATCGTTTTAAAATGATTCCCTATTTGCATTAAAATCTGGAATGGAAAAAATACAAACTGAAATTTATTGATTTGTGATATAAATAAGTATTACAATTTTTAGTGCTACCAATAAACCTTTTATTAATCTTGATAAGTATCAATTCATCAAATTAACCATTATATGATTTAATTAAAATAATGAATTACTTAATTAATAATTTAAAAAAATAAAATTCTTATAACTGTTACCATTCGTTTCGACGATATCGCTTACGTCACGCTCTCGTTCGTCATTAGTTCTCCTATTAACACAAGTTAGCAATAATCTGATCAAGCGAATGTTTTATAAGCATATCGAAATAGTTCACACGTTATCTCTGACAGAATTAGTAATTTGTTTAGGAAAATTTTAATGATCATAAATTTCATAACGATTTCATTGTAATATTTTATAATACGATTGACTTTCGCACGAAACGAATTAAGTATTAGGTAACCATTTCCAAGATTATTGATGCATTTTTGGCAGTGAATAAGACCCTAATTAATAACAATGATTCAATTTTTACAACGCATTAAACAACTACAAATAAATTATATCACAGCCGCATTATGCAAAGAATAGTTCTGAACGCATTAAAATTTGTACTTCATGATATTATCAGTGTTCATTTTTATAAGAGGCGACATTCTGTCGTGCCGTCGTCGTCACGCGACCTATAAATGTAAGTTACTGCGTCGTAGAACGTATACATACGTAATAAAGTAATGCGCCCGACGTCGTGTATGAATAAACAAATGTCACACGACAGTTTTCGTGGCCTTATGTTTTCATGAGGCCGTAAAATCGCATGTGTAAAACCTTAGCTTCTGTGTTGCCAGTATAGAATTTTACATGGCGCAGTGACCGTTACAAGTCACTTGATTTTTCATGGACACGTCAGTAAATATCATGTTCGTCGTGACAAAATATTTTTACGGCACAAATAAAGGGACACTTATGTGGAGGGAATCATGAATGACACATGTTGCGTGTGAGTCGCCCGAAATAAACCTTTTTCAAAATTTTGTATTCCTGGCCATTTTACTGATCCTGGGTCCTGACAGTATGATCGTAAAAACAGAAAGATAACATGCATAATCTAGACATCCTAATCTGACAGAAATACGACGTATATATACATCTTTCTTCTCTTCTATATCTTAACTTAGCCCACCACTGGATATAGTTCTTACTCCAACCCCGTCATTGGGCTGAACACTCCCTCCCTCCCTCCTGAATTTTGTCATTTGGCTCTCAAAAACTGTATTCATTGTATTGTTTTTATTTCATCATCCTACCAACTGTTTTGTCGTTCTACTGCCGAACACAGATCTCTCAGAATCAGAAGGGTCAGAATCAGAAGGGAAGGTCATGCTCTACCGCACGAGCTGAATATTACTTGGCAAATTTCACACGGCTTAAAGAACATTATGGAAAATTCTATGGTAACAGTTTGCTCACTATGTCTTTCTTAACCATTACTAACAACATTTTTAACTTAGTAATGGATTTAACTGTTAAATCAAAGTTGTATGCCAACATGAACCCTAGACTTTCGATCTGGGCGGCCTAAAATCAAACCACTAAGCGATCCCGGCGTCATTGAAATAAATCAAACCATATGAACGTCAGATAAGGCAGTACTTACAAAAAGCTCGGTACAGCAGTCAATCCGCGGTAATCCGGGCAAGAATATAATAACATTTGCGGATCCGCGCCGCTAATGTAGGCGCCTCCCAGCGGGCTTTAAACTGCTTATGGTGGTTTAAAAATCCGCCTAGCTTTGTTATAAGCCGCGGTAAAGAGCTTCGGGCACCTCTGTACAACAATCGATTTTATTTCGACATGATTTTATTTATTTAACCTTTAACGTGCATCAGTGGGCAGATATAACAAAGGGCGTACGCAGTGCTTAGTGGCGCTGCCAGCTAGTCAGTCTAAAGTGGTAAAATATAAAATATTATACATATATCAATGATAATGCAGAAGCGAGAAGTAAAATTAAAAGATATGTTTTCCCGATTTAGATTAATAGAATTAATTAGTACGTATAGTGATGTATTTTTTGTGTTATCTTTATTTTTTATTATGATTTTTCTCAGCGTAGTTTGTATGTTATTGCAAATTTATTTGTCATGTTTTTGTAAGACGTTACAACTCAATATTGGGTTTATTGTTATTGAGACTATAATACAAAATATATAAAATACAATTACCTACGTTATAATAGTAGACTAACTTCGACAAGTCCTGGATAAGATAAAATTATAATCTACATCATTTTAATAATGATTAAGAGATATGAAATACGTACATATATACATACATACATAACTACATACATATGCGTTGATAACACCATTTAAACGCTGATTTCAAGTTGTTTTCGTAGATGTACTTTCAATCAAATTCAGTCCAATTGTAAGGGTTAATGCAACTACCTATATTTTAAAAAAAAATTCAACTCGCGTCACAGATCAATCAAACTAAAAAACAGATTAATATACATTACAGCGACTAAAATCATTCTTGGAGCAATCGAAACGCATTTGTTCCTGTTAGTCGTTGGAATTGTCAAACATAATTCGGTGATGCCCCGCGCCGACGCGGACAGACACGTCATAAATTCTCATTCCGAACACCGCGGTGTGATCGAATTAGAAAAATTAAATGTGATAAATAAAGTCCAATTAAACGTTATTGCGTAAAAAAGGCATAAATTAATGCGACGAATAAAGCCGGCACGAAAAAACAACCCGACGCCTCGCTACGTGTAATTGTCGGATAATAGGGATGTGACACTCTCGATATTTTCGTGTTTATTATTATACCATCACCTCATTACCCTTACGGGGCCAACAAAGAGCAGCAAGCGCTAGATATTTTCATCCATACAGAACACAATCCTTATTTATAATTACATAATCCATAACATAACATAACATCACGCTTATACGACCCCGATGAGATAGGCAAAGGAGTGCTCCCACTTTTCAACAGTTATGTTACATGATGAATATAACTGGGTTAAGGCTATACATAAATGTAATGGCAAATAACATCGACACGCCAGTACATCTCTAGCCGCCACGTCACACGTGTGTCCTCTAATTACGCGCTCAAATTGTATTAATTAGAGCGCAGCTCGGAAAGGGTTCTGAATTGAATGGCATTTCATGTACTCTCGCGCTCAGCGCTCCTTGCTCCATACGGGTTATTACCATATCAACTCGCGACAATTATGACGAATTACGAATGATCTGTTGCTTGTTCGTTTTAATTTAATCATGTGTCATTTTGTGTACATTTTAGACGGATTAATGATATCTCTAGAAAAAACTATATGTTTTTCTTTTTGTTCGGTGACTATAATTCTGTTTTTTTGGTTTGAAGAATAGCTTCTGTCAAAAGTATGCTGGTTTGGTTTGAAAGATAGTTTCTGTCAATATTAAAATGTTCCGTTACCATTGAATATTAATAACCTTCAATACCAACTGCATTAAGAATATCAGTCCTACTCATTCAGTCGTTCGAGATCAGTTGTAGTTGTCTATGGTCCGTAGCAGCCCTGTAACTACAGTATACTTGTTTGCTCTTGATATATATAAAATTGTAGACTCCGCTGATAATTTTGTCTATTAATTATAACAGTTAGCATTTCTTCTTTCTCAAACAATACTACAAACTGAGAACTATATTAGTTAAAAGCATTAGCTATAAAATGATTCACCGTTCAGGCAAAAGTAGTTTAAACTTAGAAAACTTCCAAATCGTTACATAAGTAACCGCGAAACGTACCATATATCCAAATTTCAATAAGAACGAAACAATATACATACATCTGAACGCACTTAGCCGGCAACCTACAAAGATAAGAAGCGCAAATGTTATTTCCCTCAAGACAATATCCACGTTCATATTTCGAATACATAAAATAAAACTAAACTGCATAACGTGGAAGATAAATGGTGGGGCGTATCTAGTGGAAACATCAAAAAGGAGCTATTATGAAAAATCGTAACACGTTTACTGGGCGGACTCCGTTGAATTATTCATGGAAGAAATTGCTCCTGCATCGTACCTGGAGCGCCTATTATTTATAAACCCGGGTAATATCGCTGCGGGGGTGAGTTGCCACGCCCCTCCATCGCTTGGCTAGATTCCGCTGCCGAATGAAATTTAGCTGCTATTTTACTGTTTTTTTAGTTCTCTGACTACCGCTTAGGAGATCTAACGTGATGATGTAACACGTGTTAATAGAGTCAAACTATAAAGTAACTGTAGACTACGTATTTATGGTCTTTATTTGCTTGTTAACTTCCAGATCTTTCTATTTAATTATGGTTAGGACAAACAGTCGGATAATCTAACACGAAAATACATAGGAATAAATAGACTACAAAATGTTTAAGCACTGAAAGGTCAATAAATTTAGCAATTTTCCGATTAACTTTAAATAACACACGGAGGTATAAGGCATTGTGACGGTATTTTGGACTTCATCAAAACTGGTTATTATTTACATTAACTGGCGAATATATTTACTATATTTACCATATATTTGACATTTACAGTAGGTACCATATAAACATATATAATCAATTACAATAGCGTGCCGACGTCCTCACAAATATATTTTCGATAAATTAACCTCAATAAATTTCATCGAATCAGTTCGCACCACTTCACGACTCAGACATCGAATATCAGACACACTCAAAAGACATTATCTCGAACAGTGCGGGATTTTGGCAAAGGCATAAGAAATCGTGTCACGAACCGTCGCGACAGTCTCCTA
>DWFT01001029.1:0-10161 GCA_018246795.1 Microceris patrobas patrobas
ATTGCCCTGAACTCTAACAAATATTTATATACAAAAGATGAAGCGTAAACAATATTTTTTCAATACGAATGCGGAAACACTTGAAGCAGGATATGTATGTGTATCCATGTCTGACAAGTGCTCGCTCGTAGATGCTAATTGCTTTGTTTGACTATCTTTTGTCATTCATTTGTACTGCTTTGACATGACAATGTCGGTAACCCCTTTTTATGTCACTGCTGGACGGGACAATGGAACATCCAGAATCAAAGGAGGCCTCAAGTTAGGGAGCAACCCGGTTGCTCTGCTGAATAACTCTGTTGCTGAATACCTCGAAGTTATTTATTGAGACACTGACGTGATTTAACGATGGTTAGCTCGTCATAGCAACTGTCAACAACATCTTATCGTGACTCCCTTACCGAAATGCGAAAATTTTCGATCTACTCATAGCAAATTTATTCCGATTTTCCCAAAACAACACAGATAGCAAGCCATCAGCAACCCTGTCAGAGCTACGACCATACCTCAATAACATACCTAATAATAAAAAATACCTATAATTCAGACCTCTTACAGGTGTAAAAAACGCCAAAACACACAGATTATAATTATAATAATTATTATAATATCATCACGGTAGGTTCATTACCGGGTATGCAGAGAGCACTGAGTGCCAAGTATATCTATCTATATAGACTTGATTTCTTTTGCATTCATCAATTCGATTCAGAGATTTTTGTCTTCCTCCTCACTTCCTGGTTACGAAGACTTCTGATTCCCGCAATATCTGACCGGGGTGACCAAGGTAGGTGAATTTTAGTCTCTCTCAGCATCTGCAACTAACAACATTAGATTATAAGTTAATAAATATTTATGCCTAGTCCAGTTTCTACAAGAATGCACGTGTCTACTCGAGAGCGCTTACGTCTATGTGAGTTTTGATGATTGTAGAGCATTTTGTAGAGTCACTAGAACAACGCTGTGTGTGTCGTCGTCGCTACTTGTAACTGGAAATGGGTTAAGGGTCATTGCCTTGTTTTCTTAGATTTTAAATAGGCAGAATAGTGACAACTATATGGTAGATGTAAACAGTAATATAAAAAACATTTTATTATTAATAGATACACGGTCATTCTAATAAAAGGCCGTAGCGTAATTATTAGGTATAGAATATACATACATATGTAATTGCCTCTTTTACTCACGAAACGATTAAATAAGGTGTCTAAAATATTTTGGCCGCAAAGAGTATCTGAATTGTATCATGTCGACTTCGTTAAGTTCAATGAGCAATTGAAAACGTGTCACCGATCTTGCGCGTCCATCAACGTGATGTGGGGTCAAATTACCATGAGCGATACTGTTACCGGCGTTTTGGAATACTCTTTCGTACTTACGAAAATTTTAAATGCCCAAAATGGCACCGACACCAACCGTACTGACAATCTCAAATTATTGATTTCTTTTTCTACTGTTTTAATTACGGGAATAAAATGCTCTAGTTTACACACACACATGTTTTACAATCTTTTTCAAACAGTTTTTAGAGTAAACTGATGATATTGTAACTATTAAATGTCCTTCTTAAAGTCATCATTGAATGATCCGCACCGCTTTCGGTGACAGCGACCTCGTGCATGTCAACTAAACTCCCTTGGTGTCATGGTGGTTTTGTGGTACGCTCTTATGTGACTTGCAAAGCCGAATTTACTTTTAAAATTACGTCTACAAGAAGCGGAATAGAGTTATCAACCATTGTCTATTGTTATAATTACTTCATTCGCTTAAAAATGTGTTCGTTTACCGAATAAAATATGTAACTGTCATCTACATCCTATAAACGTTGACAGTGCTGCCATCTAGGTAATATCCTTGCCAATTATGCTGCTGTCGTTCATGGTGATGATGATGTGACGTTCATTAATTAAGAAAATTGCACCACTACCCACATTAAAGACCTCCAAACGAATATACTTCCATATAAACCAAGCATCACCCAAAGCTGAGGTCTATTCATGTCCACTTTATCGTAAAGTTATCATAATGTAAGAATTTTTGAAACTGGCCACTTTGCCAAAAAACCTCTAATCAATTATAACAATGAAAGAAAAACTTTTTTTTGTCGTTTATTTATTACTGAAAAATTATACAAAACCATAAAAAAAAATATTCATTCGACTGTCATGTCACATCAATAAATTTCATAAAGTTAATGAAATATTGTTTAAATATTTTTATTAACAAATACTAATATGTTATAATAATTAGATACAAATGATGATTATGTTACCTCTATATTTGTCCTGGGAACAACCTCTATATTGTTCAACAGCACTGATCATAACTTCCGGTCTCACCTACTGCATTGCCATGCGCCGGATAAATCAATTTAGTTACATGAATGAAGACTACACAATATATAATCGTAATACATAAAATATGTACTGTCACATTGTAGCTGCCATTAACTCTAAAATGGGAGTCTGGTACTAATTTCATGACTCTGGTAATGGTAAAAACCCGTCCGAGGGATGACTTTAATTTACACTTAAACCCTCAGATTTTCTGCTCAACCATTCTTTGAAAATATGGAAGCCCTTATTAAAATTTACTATTGGCGGTCATTAATTAACGATGTTTGTTATTGTTATTAAAATTTGTAGGCTGTTCTTGATCAGTTGTTACACTTATGACTCAATTCAGAATTAGGCCTGTCACTTTACGAGTGATATACATATACGACTGACTTCGTACCATGTTGATTAAAAAATAAGCAAGATATACTATACGTATTTTTGATAAACCAAGGTCAATTACCATATACATATTTAAACATTACTAATAACTTTTTTTTTATTAAAATTATTTTCCACATGTTCTCTACATTCTTATCCCATTTATCGATATAAAAATAAATCACTAAAACGATAACTGTAATGGGCAGAATGTAGGACTTTATTAGTATCACAGTTTAAATACAAATATCTACGGGAAGCAGCAATAATTTAAAAAAGCAATAATTTGCAAAGTTGACTTACACTTCCCGCCATATATCAGTGAAAATAAACAACGTCTGCAATATAATATAATTCGGTTTTAGTGTACGTTATTGTATTTGTACAAAGTGTAAACCAGGTCCAAATAATCTCAAGTACGTGTACGTACGCACTCAGCAGATTTATAACAAAAAACACCCATGTTGTACAGGCTTCGCTCACGTGGCTGCTGTTTCTGCTATACGAATGTTCGTAACATGCCGTGTATAAAAATACCATCTACACTTCCCGTTGCTCAAGGCTTTTCATTTTTCTCTGCAGACATCAGCTGAGTATAAACTTGTTTCTCTCATATGTTACCAAACATAATCAAAATGTTTAAAATGTTATAGACCGCAAAAATATTAATTACAATAAAAGTAAACGGAACTGACCGTAGTTCTTGATACCTTGTAGGTACAATATATTTAGAAAATAGACATACATAGATATACAATAGCTAAGGGCACTTAACACTATAGTAATCGTAAAAACTAATGATTTTATTGAAAATACTAATCGAAACCGGATAAATATCGTTTCCATGTTAATATCATTGGCATAATAAGTTGCTAAACCTGCGCACAGCCTTATTTAAAAAAGCAACATAAATGTCAATAGATGCGATATTCGAATCGCGCGCGAATAAATCTGCGTTATCAATCGACATGACGTATCGTATCCCGACAAAATCGTGTCGTGTGAATACTCAATACGATAACGTGCTGCCAGTGCATTCTTAGTACACACGTACTAGCGGAAAGCAGGACGACCTATATCGCCGCTTTGTCTCACATCGATTCGGTCATTGTCCCTATCCCGTTCACTCGTATAGCCTCGTCTTTCTCACCACCGCGTGCACTGCGACAAGAAGGGGAAGTTTGGGAGATTATTATCAGTCCTATTTAAAAAAAATTGTATGGTTCGTTATATAGAAATAGACGTGTGAATGGTGTGAAATTTCCTTGTTAATAAATACTTTCGTATGCCGTAGTATTTATTCTGAAGTGTGTCAATTTGTAGTAGTACGAGGTGAGAATGACTTTAACTTACAAAAACATGCATAACAGAAATACATTTTTTAAATAAAGGAATTTTCAAATGCTTCATTTAATTATTAGGAAGTTAAGAACAAAGTGATCTGCAAATAAATAGTAGTTTATGAAAATAAATAAATATTGTTATAAAACTAAACATTTTTATTTTACGCTTGCACCCATTCAACCAAAGACTGCATCATTGGTCAAATATATTTTATAAGCGCGACTGATCTAGAGGTCCCGAATTCGACCTCCAGGTCAAGTACTCTCGAGTTTTTCAGACTTGCAATTACTAATAGTAGTTTGAAGTACGGATTTGTGCCGGGTGCATGGCAACAGGCTCTCTACCTAGCCGATAAAGGAACATACAACGTGATTAACGAAACGTGCCAATGTACCTCTCTGCCTACCTCTTTAAGGATCAAAAGCGTGATATTACGATTTCTTCCAATAACTACCCTTATATTGTATTCGTGTGTATTTCCATATTGTAAAAAAAAAAGTATAATAGAAAAATATAACAAACCGAAAGCAATTAACGAAGTAATTAACTGATAACGCTTAGTGTCTATGTAATTTTAATAGGAAAATAAAACATTCTGATAACAGTTAATTAAGAAAAGAAATTAAATAAGTACATACCATCATTAAACTACATCGTGCAATTTTGTTTGGTTGAATATTGGGTAATAAAATAAACTCTTTAATGAACGATAAAATTGAATATTTTTATGTGTGTGTCCTATGGTGAACTGCATAGAATGCAATTTATATAACACAAACTAAATAAAAGATATATGAATAATAAAATACATATAAGAATTTCTTCTGAAAATTACTCGACAATTATCTCGGAATAAAGTCATTTCATTTGGACTCTAAGGTATCCGACGAATTGTGAGTCCAGCTACAATATAATATCAATGTTCTATTCGAAATGTTCGATTTTGAAATTTTAAAATTGGAATAATTAAAAGGTATTGTAAAACAGATAATATAAGACGAGGTCGATTTTTTGCAATAACTAAAATATTGGAAATTTAATTGAATGACGCCTTTTTTGACTGTTTGCAGAGTACAGACTATTCACTTGTATTAAGTATTTATATCTGGCAAGTACACAACCACTGAACAGTGATAGCCTTGTGACTTAAAATTCAATCCTAAATTATAAGGTTTTTCTTTCGAATCCCCTGTATACTCGTCTGCTGCTTTCATCAAATTAAATTAAATACTTATTTAAATTCTGTAAAACTTGCGATATCTTTAGTTAAATAGGTTCTGACATACAAATTATTTAATGTTTATTATTAAATCATTAATATAAAAAAAGTTAAAACATATCTTACAGATATATATTGATAGCATTTAACTTAAACGGATTCAACATAATTTCCCTTGTACATGTAATAGCGTGACCTGGTTGACTATGAAACATCTTTAGGGTTTACGATTTAAAAACCAAATAATAGTTTTATGATTATTTCCTTTTGTTTTAATAATGGGCGTGGATTTCTTAAGGTTACTTCTATTTATCTGGAGTTTAGTTTAAATCGTGTTAGTTTAGCACTTGATGGAGAGATATGCAGGTCTTTCCAAAGATAATGAACTTTATAGGGGCCTTGAAAGTACAAATATAATGTAGTGATAAGTTATTCAAGTGAACCTATTATTGCCCTTCAAATGATAAAAAGACTTAAAATTATCATGCATCAAAGCGATGAGAGTGGTGTATATAATGAAACACTCTTCTTCATTTACATGGTCATCATCCCTTTTAAGTTCCACTGCTAGACACGAGTTTCATCTCAGAATGAAATAACCTAAGACCTCACTTCATTCAAGGATCGTTTCTAAAGAAACATTTTTTATTTTTAATAATTTAATTTTGGCAACCCTATTAGGTAGGTGGTTTTCCTGTTGATCTTTTGGTCGAAGAGAAACATATGTAGTTTACGATATCCTTCACAGCTTACAACATATCGGCACCTTTTAGGGTGTTCAAAAAACTCATAATCTGCATACATTCCTTTTAGCTGATTCACTTTCGAATATTCCAAGTTTTTTATTAAAATCAAATAGTATATATGAATAGATAAAGAAATATGGAAAAAGCACGCAGGTCTGCAAGCTTAAAGATATTCGGCATTCTGTGCTCTCTGTCTGCCCCGTAAGGGACCTGGCGTAAAAGATATGTATGTACTATGTATGTACATATTATGTACGTTATGTATGTAATTCCCTCATATTTGACAGTTTTGCCCACTCGCGGCTACCACTAGGAACCTAATAGCTAACAAGAACAATTTTTTAGACGGTTTCAATTATATTTAATACCAGTTAAATTATATTTAATACCATCACCATAAGAAATATACCATAACAGATTTAAGATGCTAGGAATTCTGAACATAGGTCAATCACTAGTAACAAAATATTTCTTTAAAGATTTATGGGAAAAGTACAGGTGACAATTTCCATGTAGCTGTTAGACAACCAAAAGTTCCAATACATACATAAACACCCTTTCCAACTCCACAAGGGCTATATCTACTAAGCAAACCTGTTTGACAACTAGTAAGGAGAACAAGATAATCGACCCATTGTAATTCCACTGCTGGAATATGGGTCTCCTCTCATATTGAGAGGGGTTAAGGCCATAGTCTGCCACGCTGGCCAAGTGCGGGTTGGCAGACTTCATACATCTTAGAAAATATATATTTTTTTATAAATTCTAAGATGTGCAGGTTTCCTCACGATGTTTTTCTTCACCGTTAGCAAGTGATATTTAAATTTAAAACGCACTTTTGTAAAGAGGTGCTGGCCATGGATTTGAACCCAGACCTCCGGAGTGAGAGGCTGAATTCTTAACCACTAGGCTATCACTGCAATGTAGATGGAATCACTGAAAGATGTAGTGGCCCGACTATATCAACGTGTGTATGTTCGAAGCGCTGTGAAGGCGAGAACTCTGATAACGGGGTGACGACGTGCCGGTGAATTTTAGCCCATTGACAGCTGATGTTGATCGCCGCACTATGGCGTATGCTCCTAAAAGATTATTATTTATTGCAAATGATTTGAGACTACTTAGGATCAGTGGTTCGTAGTTTCCCCAGAGCGAGGAGTAAACTGATGGGTCTGTAGCTGGCGGGCTGATCCTTGGATTTGACCGGTTTAGGAATTCCTATTATGTCAGCTTCATTTCAGAGATCAAGAAATATGTTTAATGACAGGAGGGCGTTTGGTATCATGTCTCATATTTCTAACAGGGAGGGAGATGAGTGTTTTAATACCTTGTTGGAGATGCCGTCTGAGCCTGGGGCTTTTTTGACAGGCATCTTTTTTATTAATGTTTGCACTTCGTACACGGAAATGGACTCAAGTGGTTTACAGAACGGTGGCTTGCCCGCTTGTGCGGTCACTTAATTTTCAACTTTTCTAGGACAGATTTTTGGTCAGTAGTCATGTCAGTATCTAGTTCGTTAGGGGAGCATTGGTTCTCTGAACTGTCAGCCAAACATTCGGCCTTCTCCTAATCATCAAACGTAGGTGGTCGGTTGTGTCTTATCATAGGAGGCATTAGCGCGATTGTTTCCGATTTGAAAGCTCTCGCCAATTTCCAGTAGCACTGTGGTCTGGGTTGAGTTCGCTCGTCAGGGTTTCCCTTGAATGAGAGCGGATTTCATTTAGCCCGGTTTTTACAGCTCTAATGCTGCGATTCATCACGCGACGATTTTCTAGTGAAGGGTAGCGGGAAAATTTTCTAAGAACCATTTTTAAGTATGATGAGGGGTCTTGCGTCCTCGAGGAGCTCGGTCATTCGCGAGATTAACTTCCTCCTCCGGCTCCTTGGCTGTTTTTATACACTCGGTTATGTTAATTACGTCTGTTGAGTCTGTCTCGCCTGGGGCTACTTCACGTTATTTGTTACGTCACATGTCACTGTTAATTAAAATAGTTTTGTTAATATAGATCTACTTGTAGATGGCGCTAAAAACCTATGATACATGTGAACCAAATATAAAATATAGTTATACACTAGGAGGTGCCAGCATATTAATAGAAAAAAATGGTAGTCGTTCAATAAAATCGTAAACTCGTTCAAAGATGGCAAAATGTGAAACGATGACAAAAAGAAAATCATCAGGTCAGGCATTACAAAAATAAATGTACACAAGTTCAAGATACGAAAATCAACAATTCTAATCGTTTTCCTGTAGTTTCTTAAGCAGAAATTTGAGGAGGAATGATTGGTATTTGGATTTCGATGCAAGTGCGCATATAACTTCAAATGTAAACAATATTGGGAATACATCAGAAAACACGAGTATAAAGGAGATTACAGCGGTAATAAAGGATTGATGGCTGTGGCTGGCTAATATGTTCATTCATTATTTTTATTATACCTATATTAAGAATTATTTTGCGAGTTTTTGTTTGATGTGCTATAAAAGCATGTTTTTTAGTTTTATAACTATTTTTATTTTTCACTTCTTAGTGTGATTGGTTGGTATAAAATTGTTTTAGTGTAACTGCCGTCAACAGCGTTATATCCAAATACGACATTAGTGAACTTCAAAAGTAATTTTGAAAGAATGGAAAGGTAATTTGGCCATTATTCTGCAAAAATAATAAAAAACTTAACAACATTTATCATCTACTACCATATCTCGTCCGGAAGGGTTGTGTCCATGTAATAAATTAATTATTACAATGTTGTCTATAAACTGTGCTATATCCAGACCATTGAGTCAGAACACAAACCGAAGTCACGGTCGATCGATAGTGTCTATTTAAATAACGTCCAATCGGCTCGGTAATTGGATTACTGCTGTTCCTCTAACGACACTAACGAGTACCTATATCGATGGTTGCTTTGATTTATTATAAAATCTTAATTGACGTAAAAATCATTTTACCTGAATTATTACTATCATAACGTCACGCCAGCCTCCTTAAGGTTAAGGCAAAGACTACCGAGTTCTAAATGTGCCCAAAGTGTACTTATCTGCCTTACTTGTCTGGGTGTTGTTGGTATTGGCGCCTTAACCAGAGCATCAATTTTCTGTGGGCTTGGTCGGACTTGTCCATTTGTTGCCCAAATATTCGATCGAGCGTTTGAAGAAGCTGCATTTATCAGTATTAATAGATAAACCAGCGTCTTTCCCGGACTATGCCATGTTCCATCAGTTTTTTCACAATGACTTGTACTTTTTTTCGCTCACCTGAACTAGGTCTATATAGTCTTCGCTCTACGTATTTTTTTGGATTCTTCAAACGGATTTCTAGTTTACCCGTTTTGACTCGAGTTGTGCAATACCTCCTAATAAACAGGTGCTGACATTTGCTCAAAGCGTGCGTAATATTGTGATATCTTCTTCCTTCGTAAGGTCACAATCAAGATGTCGGTAGTCACTTCTTAGTCTGCCACTACATGAAACTGTAGTTCAACGTTGATGTTATCAATGACACCAATCCTAAATGAAAGTACGGGGAATTGCCCAATTCCTTTTAAGTAATTTGCTTTTTCTACTCATTTTCCTGCTAATTGAGCTGCTATAGACTCTCGTATGAGTGAGCATTCTGCGCCACTATCAAAAACTGCCTGAAAAGTCTTCGGTCCAATTTTTACCTGATTCGGAGCTGGTGTAAATCCAGCTATGTAATTTGTGTTAATGATCGTTGACGTTTAAAGCAAGTTTCAAAATTATGCCCTGGAATTTTACAGAACGTGCAACTTACTTTACTGCTCTGTTTGGAGGTTACTTCCTTATTGGTGGTTTCAGTATTTGTTTTTTTCGTATATTCAGGTTTTGATTCGGTAGGCTAGTAATAACACACGCTGGTATTAGGATTGGATCTCTTACAGATAAGGCAGACCGAAGTTGAAGCAGTTGTATTGGGAAAACCTGTGACCACGTTTAACGAGTTACTCGCGTTTGCATTATTCGACCTCGGGAAAGAACGCTTCGTTGTTTTTATTGAAATTCCTAAAAGAAACAATGCGAGGAATTTCAAAATTGAGAAATTTATTAAGAATATTATGAAAATTTGTTAATTAACTACACAAAAGCAAACTGGGAATGTTTATGAATTAAAAC
>DWFT01001030.1:0-10159 GCA_018246795.1 Microceris patrobas patrobas
GAGCTCAGTGGCGTGCCATTGGAGAGGCCTATGTCCAGCAGTGGACGGGAATAGGCTGATGATGATGATGATGATGATGAAACTGAATATTACCTAAAACTTATACAAAGCTTTCTATCATAGTTTATTTAGTTATTTTTGTTCCTGAGATATCACAAACAGTAATTTTCAAGTGTATATTTATTGTAATTCGACATTTTGTATTCGAACAAACCGATTAAAAAAAATTAAATTAACGAAACAGAGGCAACCCTAGCTCGCGTTGCGACACGAGTGGAGGCGAGCACGTAACTATACACGTAACTACGTGTACACGTATCATGTGATGTAACCGGCGCTCATGTATACGAGCGATTAAAGAATGAATATCAAAATGACAACCGCTCATGCTGGCTTGATCTCAATATGTTAGACCGGTGATCCATTAGCGAATCAATTATTATTTAGGTACATTTTTCGTTATAAAATTAGAGTACTACGCCAGCTTGACAGGATCATCATCATCAGCCTGTCCCGGTCCATGTGCTGGACATCGGCCCCTACTGTAACGCGCTACTGAGTTTGATAAATGGAGGGGGGAAAAAGAATATACAGTTAGTTCAGATGTATAAAAGTGTAACCCCGTTTTACAATAAATGAATAAAAAAAATTCAATTTCGAAAAACATCTCCGTACGTAAATATATGTGTATAACCTACATATATAGCCTTATATTTGATATGCAACAGTAGTACCACTACGTATAGTAGATTCTTGGGACGGGTTTTACCACCACAAATTATATTATATTTATAACATAATTGCATTTTATCTGGTTATACAAAGTAGCCTAACCTGATTTCGAGGGATCAGGCAGAGATGACAAGTGCTGGAAGTTGTCTGTGAAGGTTGTTACTCGGTTCGGCAACAAATAGTCATAACGTTTTGCAACGAGTTAATCAACTAAACAACAAGTCTGTACAGCGTCCACCGAAACGGTCTTTATTTGATTATCACCTGACCTCGGATCGCCTCCGGATCGATTGCCGTAATTATTCAAAAAGCCATAATAAAAAAAAACATTCGCTTTCGCGATTTGAATTCGAATCGATAAAGCAATAACGAACAGTTGTTGCCAGCGGTTCACTGAGACTGTCTTACCCATTTTAATCATACTCTCTTTGTTTAAATCTATTGTATTCTACTTTAATCCGAATGAAACTAATATTCTGACTTAAATATCATAAATAGCATAAAGTATCATAGTCCAATAGCGGATCTATGATACTCGTATATAAGTCTATATGTTGAAAGTATCATTTAAATCATATGTTCTGTTATGTACTAATGGATAGTGAATGAATAGTACTAGTAAATACTTATTATTTATCAATGGACAGTTCATTGCCAAATATTTTTATAAACGACTGACAGAATTATTTATTAACTTGTTATTATATAATTGTATTTGTTTATCTGATATTAAAACCTTTCTCTTGTCGATGTAATAATTATATGGATTATTTTAAAATAATATGAAATAGAACAGAATTAATAACGGAATAGAACAAAAACGTCGCTTTCTTGGTCTTCCTACAAATTTCGAGAATAAATAAGAGGTTTCTGTCTTGAAGGTATACAGATTTTTTTAGTTATGTTAGTTGTCAAACTAATGTTTTCGTCGCGTGCAAATTTAAATATTTTTTATCTGTTTCCTGTCTAAGGGTCAATTTAAAATTTTGTATTGTCTGTGACAAACAAAGGTTACAAGGTTCAAGCTACCTTTACGCTAAGTATCACCAAAATCGGTTCAGCCATTATGACGTTTCGTATATTTATAACAGCGATATGAGCCAGTCCGACACCGGTACCGTCGGGTAGAAAGAAATTCAATAAATAATAATAATAGTAATGACAACACAACACATACCGTTCTACGTATCACACCATAGACAGACAGGAAGACAAGAACATAGACAAATACACAGGACTCAGTTCAATACAGTACGATTATTCTTTAATGCACACCAAAAAAAAATTGAGAATGAGAGCCGATACAAATTTGAAAAGGACAAACAAAACGCGGTCTCAGCGTTAACAAGCGTTCCCTACCGAACAACATTTGGGTAGGAGTCAATAACAGCAGTAATTGGATACGAGGCAGAGGTGTACGAAAATAATTATTAAACATATGAATTCCGGTTAACTGGGAATCGAATCTGGAACCTACAGCGTGTTAAACAATCCCGCAAAATAGACAACTTATCGACTTAAAGTTGTATGCTATCAAATTTTCCTTTTACTCATTTGAAAACATAGTCATGTATCCTACACATGTTAAAAACCTCAAAGATCCTGACATGTTTAATGAAGATTCGAAAAAAATTTGCTTGTATTTGGTTTGAAATGGTTTTGCAAAATTCTGGAATATTCCTAATAATACTTGTATGTGCTCTCAGAACATGGCTGTTGATTTGAGTTATATTTTCGTCCCGATTCATTCAACATTGAGGAGGCATTTTATAATGTAACTTCATAATTTTCATTAAATTTTTTACGAGTGATAACTTTTTATTTTCAAAAAGGAACCATCAGCAAAAACTTTAAATTCCTTGACATTTTCCCCAAATCCTTGATACGAAAAAATCCATCAAACTAATGTTACAAGCCTATTAAATAATGATATTTAAATTTAAAGGACCGCGCAAAAACAAGTCAAGAGTGGTATCTATCTACGTGTACATAATCATTAATATCTAATATTATATTACTAAAAAACAACTGAGATTCGTCTGCGGTTTCGTACAGATGGCAACAAAATGTATAATGACATTTCGATGGTCTTAAATTGGACACCAGTGACTTTAATTTGGTCTAAATAATTATACTAGTCTTAAATTCGTTTAGTAAGTGGACAGACTAATGAATCTGTCAATATGTAATCCATTTAGTGGGCGCACAGGCATAACTCCTGTAACAGTTCTATAAACATATTAAACAACTGGAATATTTACTTACCATTGTAATCACACAAACGTCATGTTACGCGGGTAAGCAGAAGAAAATTTCTTTTTAAATATTCACACGCGTCTCAATCAATGGCCTTAACTTCATTTTTATCTCTACCTCCAGGTGGCTTGAAGGTTTGGGGTTAAAATGAGTCCAGTGACTTTTCAGTCGTCACAGTTTTAACAAGATGCCATAAACACTAGCACATGCAGTAAATATATACCTAAACAAATTTACGTCATACATTCGTATATAATATTCATATTCATATATACGACAATTAACATATTATACAAACAATAACGGCAACATGGCATGCCTACAAAAACTGAATAAAAAAATCATGGCATATTCAAGACAAATTAACTATTCTTAATTGAATTTTTTACAGTGATTTCGTAAGGATTTTAATACAAGTTTCATTGTAGATAAAAAATATTTAACTACTGGTATATTCATACGTCAATTCGCGGAACATGTACAATTGTTGTAATAATTCTAACCAGCTGCACGTCAGCTCAGCAGTCGTGACGCTACTGCGCTGTTGCGAAGCAACTATTGATAGTTGTTAATGGTAAAGTACATCTACCCTCCATTTTATCGTATTTTCTTTTTGTTATGACGTCACGAAACGACACTAAAGTATCTTCACAGAGCACCTTACATTATACGTTATTTAAACAAATTTAGAAACAATCCTATTCGAAGATTACAACTCAGATCCGTCATTTGTGTTAAATTTATTAATTTCTAAGGCCTCTCTCGCCAAATGCGGGATGTAGAGCTGGCTGCGTGACCACGATCCGTGCAATTGGAACGAAATATTACCATATTTCTACGCTTATTATCGTGAGTATCAGTTGTATAAGAACGGTCGTTCAAAGTATATAAGACTCGCAATGGTATGGTAGGCATAGAATTAAGATATTCTTTGCTAAGTTCATGTTGAAGTTGAAGTTAAAACATCTCAGGGGAATCCTATTTTCGACAGCGGACTTAAATAGGCTAATGATGACGATGATGATGTAAGATAAAGCATAAAATTGGTACAAACGTATGGGTAGACACAGGAGTCTAGTGTTCCAAGTTTTACCAGTTACGTTTACGTCCCCTGGAATAGATGGTGAGCCTATTGCAATACACCGGGCACAAATCCAGACTCTGAGTCACTACTAGAAATTCTAAATTAAAACAATCCAATAGCACCCGACCTGGGATTTGAACCCAGGGCCTCCCGATCGGTAGTCGCGCTTGCAAACACTCGACCAACGAGGCATTTATCTTAATTTCAATATAGTGACAGTAATTGTTCTGGTATCGATTACTGTCCAAATCTTTTTTATTGCATAAGTAGGAATATAATAAAATCATCCAAAATCATATCATGTGCACGCGAAATATTTATTTCGAATTTATCCTTTTGAGAATCTCGGGCGGTTTTTCTTAGAATGCAGATAATATACGTTATTTGTATTTTTAATTAATTATAACTAGAAACAGGCAAAATCACATTTATTATTAATCCAAGTTACAGAATAACAACATCTTTAATTAAAATAAAGATTTACGCCTATATTTTATACATACACTGTATACTGTATAATATATGCGATTTTTTTATCAAATATTGTACATCAAAATTACCATATGTTACGTTCGTCTTAATTTTTAAATTACTATATATACTTGTTTAGAACCGAATATTTTTTACACGTCTCAAGTTTTTCTGCCTGGTGTTATTAATTTGTGCACATCACTTTTATAACATTATTTATAAGTAAAAAATATATCAGTCACATTTTACTTTTAATTTAATCAGCAACAAATTAATGGTACAATCTTCCAAAACAGGTAGGACTGTTAGAAACTTGGTTTATATACTGACGCTAAGAGGTATAATAATATTCTAATTTGATAATTATGATATCCAAACACTGCGACAACAGACAAAACGGAATAAATAGTCTTTGCATAAGTAACGCTAATGGGACTGGTCAGGTATGTCTAAATTCTATTTTATTTTTTATTTATTAATATAAGGTAAGACTGTAGTCAAGTGGGTCCCACATTTGACCAAGATCTATACCGATGGAAAGCGAGAATACAATATACAGCCTAGGATAGAACGCTTACCTAGAAAGTACCTATTCACTACCAATTAGGATTATCAATATAATATTCGATACAGGTGTGACGTGTACATAATTTTACATCCGCTAACTTATTTATAAATATCGTAGCACAAAAAAGTGACGTTAGAACAGTAAGATCAGTGGGTAATTTTAATGTATTAATTGAGTTCTTCTTACTGATAGCTGATAGACATCTAGCATTACAGTCATTACTGTTTGCTATCTTGTTGCCACAATATGATATTGTCACGTCTGTATTATTTTGAAAGCGTAGTCAAAGGAATTTACTTGACAATCCCGATTCACCAAATTTGACCCTGTAACGTCGGGCACATATCCAGACTCCTATCTAAAACTGGAAAATGTTTTTCGGTGCAATGTATCGTGATAGACTAATCATGTTTGTAAAAAAGTAATAAAATAATGGTCTACGAAAACAACGTATTATTAAGTCATCGTTTTTAAGTGGGAATAGGCTCGCGTATGGCTGCAATAACACCTTATGGAAAGGGAGATGCAGCCTAGGATGTAGCACGCGCACCTAGTAACTGCCTATTCAGTCTTCTTTTACCTAATCTCGTCACGTCTGTAAGGACAAAGATATTCGGCACTCAGTGCTCTCTGTTTAATTCGTATGGGGCCTAATCTAATCAAACAATATTTCAACCATGAAGCAGGTATAAAAATAAACTATAAAAAGCAGGTATAAAAAGGTAGGTACCTATAAAGATTTTAATCAACTGTTAATACGAAGTCTTCGAAACTGGTGTGCGTGCATCAAGAGAGTGATGAATGTAGTAGTAAGACCCATAAGAACTTGCGTAAGTGTATAATTATAAAAAAAAATAAAGAAACCACAAACTGACATAAAAATGAAAACATAAAATTCATTCTTAGTTTCCTTTCAATCGATTCAGGTATAGGACTTACGTGTTGTACTTGGAAAAAGGTATACCTACATATATATGTAGACTGGAATTATTTTATTTAAGCAGGCTATTGTCAATTCGACACTTACTGGTGTCGACCCGAGTTAAGTACGACATAATGGATGCTATAGCAATATTTCTCTACGTACCGCCTCACCACTCGGCAATCAAATTTTAAGCAATTTGCCAAACAATCACTCCGCAATTAAATTTCAACATTTTTTTTTCTGTGAACATTCAATATTTTTTTAGTCTATAATGACTACCAAAAACAGAACAAAAAATCGATGTAATAATACATCGATTTTTTGTTTTGTTTGTATTCAAAAATCGTGTCTCGTAATTGTTATTTTATTTCTGTTTTTCTTTTACTGCGTGTTAATTAATACAATTTAGTTTTTAGCAAACGTATTTATGTAATAATAAATAAATCTTGTAAGACGGATTAATAATATTTTTTTTAAAAAATCCGGACGTGGCTGAATACGTTTTCTAATGCATGAAAACATTTGAAAAATTTTGGACATTTTATCAAATGGTCATAAGTATATAGATGTAATATCTGACCGCGCTCGTGGTCGAACAGTAATTTAAGTAATTCGACGAGTAATAGATTCATAACTAAAACACTTTTCACAATCTTTAAAATTACTTCAGCACATCATATCCCTAACAGAGTAGACAGGGAGCATAGAATACCAAAAAAATACTATCAAATCAGACAGTAATCATTGAACTATTCTTAACTCAAAAACGATGCGGCTATAGCGCAAACGCGTTGCCATGTCGCAAACGTACTGTTAAGTAACAACGGACGCTCGCCCGCGAAACGGTCGAATGCTAGAAGCGTTGATAATCCTTAAACACAATGATTCGTTAAGAATTGGGAAAATATAAGGCGGTTCAATTTTGCTACTTTGTAATTTTTTTGACGCCACGTCTCGGTAAAAGAAATAAGTCGCCCTCCTACCACGTGGTCTGACCACCTGAAGAAGACAGCGAGATACCGCTGGTTCGAAAGACTCAGGACCGGAAGGAGTGGCGCTGATTAGGGGAAACTTATATCTAGCCGTGGACATCTAAAGACTGTTAATGATGAATGGTTTTATGCAAAGAAATATATATGAAGAGAGCATGCTGAGAATCATAAATGTAGATGCACTTCATATCTGTACGGATAGAGATATTTAGCCCTCGGTGCTCTCTGCCTACCTCGTAGAAAACCAGGCGTGAAGAAAAAGTCATGGGGCATTCTCCAGTCTTAGGAGTTTGTTATAGTGATAATTTCTCTAAGGCATGCGAGCTCCAATAATTCACACTTAAGCAACGCTACAAAGTTTGTACTCGTAAATGTGTAATCTTTCATCTAACTTGCAAGACAGGACAGTTTTTACTTTGATAAATGGCCCTCAATGTATTTTATTCCAATATTTTTATAAGACCAAGGGTTATGATACATTTATATGTTCCATAACTTTGGATGTGCCATAATAAATAGCGGTGTTATAAATCCACATTTAAATATCTTTCGTCGTCTAGATTGATTAATATAACAAGACGACTGTATTTCTTAGAAAACTAGACAGACACGAATAGTACTCGTACCTACTGTCACTTTTCAACTTTTACCTTACACGTCCCATGGAATGAAATTGAGCCTATTTTTTTTTTTTTTTTTTTTTTTTTTTTTACAAATAGGCTCGCGTTTGGCTCCAATCCCACCTGATGGAAAGCGAGATGCAGCCTAGGATGAAACACGCTATTTGAATATTGACATACATGAGTCACGAATAGAGATTCAGTGGTGCTACTAGGAATTTCAAGATTGAAAAATCTAATAATACTTTGACCGACGCGTGAATAAAAGCTTCTACCTCTTGTTCAACAGTCGTAAGTGCAATTACCTCCACCAATAAGGCAGTCAAAAGTTCGTAATATTATCAATATTCTAGCAATTCGCTGTAAAACATGAGTCGTGAGGTTGCTTTCGGACTCTATCAGAAAGCGCGCGAACCTACATACTTCGAATTGCAAATTTAAGCAATTTCGAAATAAAATTGGTAATTACTCACAAAAAGGCAACTCAAGGCCACTATGGTAGTTTAATATGACCTCGTGAACCAATTAATTTAAAGCAGTTTTGTGAGTAAAATAGACTTTTTTTCTGCTAAATGATCAAGAGACAATTTGTGAACTGGACGATTATAATGGCAAAAGTAAAATGTATCGGTATTATTGCCTTGTATCCATGCATACTCTGTCATAGCTTTGAGATTGCTTATAATTTTGTATAGATCATTAAGGCAGCAATAAAAAAATGTTAGACAGAAAACTATGTTAATGATTAGGATTATTAATATTATTAGAAATGTCTATCAAAGGCTGGGTTCAAAGGTAGATTTTTCAATATAAGAATACTTTAACGGTAGCAATGCATTTTCACAGTAATAGCGCTGTACTTTAATTCGTGAGGTTTTTCAAGTTCCGTTGTCAAAATATTTACCCCTTTGTCATCTACATAATTAAAAAAAAAATTGGCAAACGTGTTATATTCCTACTACCCGCAAAAATACTCAACGTAATTCGGTATACACTTTTAAGAATTACGTAAATGAATATATTAAAGTTTGTTACTAAAGTGACTTTCTTTTTAATCAAACCGGAACATGAACGGCACAGTTTTCGTGGCAGACATTATCAAAGGCACTTCTCTATAAAGCCGGACCTTGAACATTATATGTTTTATTTAACAAATAAATGAATGTGTTATGAAAAATACGCAAGCACTGTTCGCAAACTGAATACGTAATTAAGTGTTGCGGATTTATACAACGAATTTCTTAATAGTGTATAATCCAGCAACCTATTGGCAAATATATCGATGTTCGTTTTTAGTACGGCATCAGCATAAAGTTGGCTAAGCGTTAAAGAAATTAAGTACGGCCGTATAACTTGTTCTTCACTGGATAATAGAATGACATAGTTACTTACCTCAGCAAAACTGACCGCAATACAAACAATAATTTCGGAAATTATCTTTTATGCAACAACAAACGCCACGAACACAACACACACAGAAATTTTATTATAACACAAATTGTTATTTTGGTCCGATTTTGACAGCTGCCAAAGTTCCCGCCACTCGTTTTCTTTTTCAGGGTTCTTTTTTTCTAAATTAAAGTGCGTTCGGCCGCAGAGCGTACGGTTCGTTGTACGTCGCTCCACTGACTGGCTTGACCACTTTCCAATCTTGACTTGAGCTGAATTAGTGTATAACCAACGCACAATTTTAACTGAGAAAGCGTGTCAATAATTTTCTAACCATTAAGACTATCAACTTAAAGTCTATATTGCTGTAACGTACCTGTACGCGTCTGTAAATTTTATGTTCAGATTAAAATAACAAACTCATCTTCTGCAGTACCAAAACGAATCTTATGATTGGTTAATAGAGATTATATTTATTTATCTTTTAAAATGCATGCAAGTTACATGTTTTGTACGAAGTCCATCTTACGTGTGTGCTAATTTCTTCCTATTTATGGAAACAAACTTATTACTGTCACATACGTTTAAATAAAGTTAAAAATCTGTGAAACATACATAGATAACAGTGTTTTGTACATTTTATATAAAAAGTCTGCTTGTAGTTGAAAGTCTATGTTAGTCACATAATAGCTTATGAGTGTACCTTTAATATGACGACTTTTAAAGAGATTCATAGATGCACGTGACCAAAGCATTCTTGCTTCATACTATTTAATATATGTACGTTACAGGTGTGAAGTTACGTTTAATTATATGTATGTTCTTTCTCTATCACAGTTTATCAGTGAGAAACTTATGAGATATAGAAACGAGAACAAACTGACCGTGTCGTATTAATGATTACGTAAAGCATGACGATATTTTATAGAGAACTATATACGCTTCTACAATATAAATCTAGATGTTGGTCACTTATCAAGAACAGAAGAAAATAGTGTTAGCAAATATATTTTTTAATATTGTTATTTAATAACGTAGTTTAATTATACTTAATTTAATAATAATAATTATATTTAATATACGAATATCCGCTTTCGTGTCGCATAATATTTTGAATATTTA
>DWFT01001031.1:0-10154 GCA_018246795.1 Microceris patrobas patrobas
ATTTTTTTTTTTATAAATTCTGCAAGTGATATTTAAATTTAAAACGCACTTTTGTAAAGAGGTGCGCGCCATGCATTTGAACCCGCACCCCCGGAGTGAGGGGCTGAATTCTTAACCACTAGGCTATCACTGCTTTTTGCAAAAATACATAACTCAATACAACATACAGACAATGTTACATTGTCACGTTAAAATAAATCCACATCTGAACACTCTGTTACTTAACGTCTAAAATTATTAAGATCATTTTATTTCATTAACCTCTTTAATTTTAAATACATAGGCACATTTTACCTACCGACATTGTAAGTTAGGAGACTTTCAGCATTTGTTTCTGTAACAAACGAGCTGTGCAACTGATAGCCTGAAGGAGAATGAATTGCTGTGGCCGCTTACCTAAATATTGTTATTCACATACGCTGTCTCTGATTTGGTGACTATTTAGTTGCTAGCTCATGTGAACAGGACTGCTAATGATTGTAGTTTCGAGTTCCATCCAGGATAACAGGATAAATATTTCTTCAATTAACAACAGTGTTTGATTCTGTACTCCCAATAGTTTTCCATAGTGTACTATGGAACGATGGATTATGTCGTGTATAGTCAGCTAATGTGCACTTCGCCAAATAGTTATTGACGATAGTTACAACACCTCATTCTACTATGAGACCCGTGTGTCAAATATTCGAAAAATTTACAAGTTTATGATGATTCTGCTTTATTAAAATATTTGTAAAATATGAATCGTAGAGAACGCCCATAGGCAGAATTATAATTATGGCGGAATTATTATAATTATCCTAGTTATAGATAAAACAAATATATTTCATACTAAGTGCACTTGCTACTACTTACTCTATTAGAATTCAATGAACTTGTCTAATGTTAAATTGAAATGAGCTTGATGTATGTATGTTTGTACGTTTCACTAGAAACATTGAACACGTGCGCGTCGCGTGCCGCTACCAAGTGGTCCCGCCCGCGCAGCCATCCTTGACTTTCCTGCAAATTCCTACTTATATATAGGTCCCTAAAATGATGCCTGTAAGCAAATAAACTGTTATTGTTAGTCATCTAACATCTATTAGAAGCCTAATGTCTATTGCGTTCATTTAGCGCGCGTTCTTGGTAATAGAGTTTGTGCGAAGTGTTGGTATTTAACTATAAGTTGGTGCTTATACATCTAATTTTAATGTGTTTCATACCCATAATACAAGATACCTGTTACCAAAGACCTGCTTAATATGTCTTACAAAACACAATCGCTCATGAACATCTTTCCATGCATCCTGCAATTGGCGTTGCAACTCTGATAATGTTGAAAATATATGAAGGAAAATTAGATGAGATTAAAGAAGGAACGTACCTTTTAAATGTTGTTTAAAACAAATAATAATAAGATATATTCTATTACATAAATATTTAATGAGCGCCAAATGGGCACGTGTGTCTCGCGTGCCTTGGACAGCGCAGGTGGTCACCCCCGGTCACCCTTCCTTTACCTATTAGACCATGACCACTTCTTCACGGCTTATTCAAAACAAAACTTGAAACGTATTCAATTAGGATTGCTCATACAAAGCTTGTTATTACATAAAAATGTAATGACAACGTGGAATATCGAGAAAAAAATTGTTTGATAAATAATTATATTACCGCATTTTTGCATTCAATTAGATTTCCTCATACAAAGATTGTTATTTTAAAAAATATAAAGACAAGATGGAACACAGAAAAATAAAATGTTTGGTAAATAATTATAATATTACCGCAAGAGATGAGAAAAGTAAAAAATAATGATATATAGATCTTCACTCTGTGAAAACCTCTGTCGGACAATACATATTATTCAGAAAGGATTTCTTATTTAACATTTTTATACGACAGAAAACGACGTCCAATTTTATAATCTCTACCAAAATTTAAATATACGAGTAGAACACAAACTCTACATCTCAAACAATTAATTAATAATCACTGAGTTGAATTCATTAACAATCATTAATTTAATACTATTTTTCCGTTATAAAATTAGCTGATAAGTGAATATTTACACTACTCTAAACTGTCTTTGCACAAATGGTGACAGTAAAAATCAGTCAGAGTTAATTACAACAACACATTTATAACAAATCCGAAAATCAAGAAATTAACTTTCGGACAGCCCCTACCGGAAATCACGCGGCGGAAATGGGTAGTGATAAAGTTCAACTGACTTTCCGTAACGTGTCGGTCACGCGAACTTTGTGTAGAACATGGCGTGGAGTGCGTGGAAATTATCCTAAACCAAACATTAATCAACGTCAACATAAATCATTGTGACCAATACTTTAGGTTCCATTATTACAGTTGGGTTTCATTCTTATACACCTTTCATCAACTAATAGTAGTATTTCGATTGCAATACGTGAACTATTATGCATTATATATGTATGTATATCCTGTGTACAATGTCTTTGCTGCACGTAGAGCATTCTTATAACATGTCTCATCCATATCTACTAAAACTGGCAGAGGCGTAGCGATCTATTATAGAAAATATTTAAATCTAATTTAATGCCTCTTAGTACTTCAATTAAGCCAACCATCATTATCTACAACTTTTATTGATTATTTCCAATGAGGTCAAAGATAACGAAATGCGCCCATGAAATAGGCAGAAAGCTTCTGCATGCGCCTTATAAACACGAGATACCTATACAAAAAGTATCAATTATCCGTTTTTTATTCAAGGATGTTGCCAGCCGAGTGTTAGTCGTAAAATTCTACTTAGGGATCGAACGCTGTATTTATGTACGAGGGCAATAAATTGTACGATCCCATCCCAAAATAAAAAAAAGATATAAAAATATTAATAAAAATTTTCTTTATTTCCAGATTTACAAAAATGTATACGACGGATTTTGAAGATTACTGCGAATTCAATGACAGCATCTGCAGCACTGACTCCGGATTTGACAGATCCTATGTAGACCCCTTAGCGACTCCGACTTCGGCACAAAGTACTCCCTTCAAACACAATACTTCAGATTTAGGCATATCACTTACACCTACTAAAGATAGTAATGTACGAAGAAAATTATTTGCCGAAAGTTTCGAATATTCATTCCAAGAAACAGTCCAAGATATGAAAAGTTTTGAAAACGATTTACGTAATACAGACAATACATCAACACCTGTGAAAAATAAAGAAAAGAAAACCAAAGATACAAATAAGCCGAAAAGGAAATATGCTAATGGTAAGAACAGAGTAACTAGGTGCAAAAGTCCTACACAGATTTTGAAAATTAAGAGAAACAGAAGAATGAAAGCCAACGACAGAGAGAGGAACAGAATGCACATGTTAAATGAAGCCTTAGATAGGCTTCGATGCGTTTTGCCCACATTCCCTGAAGACACTAAATTGACGAAGATAGAGACTTTAAGATTTGCCCACAATTATATTTTTGCTCTGAGTCAGACATTAGAATCATTAGACAGTATGGATTCGGATCAAGTACCGTCTGAAGGATTTAGTGTCAACTATGAAAAAATTCAAAATTACTCTCTTACCGGTGATAAAATAAATAAGGACGCATTCAGAGAAATATTTCTCCTGCCTAATAAGACTGATGAGTGTAATTCCGACGGTAGTTACAGAAACTTTCAAGGGTTTAGCAAACCTTTTCCAAATGGATCCAATTACCTGCAAACCTCCGAGGGCGTACTAATTAACGTAGGAAATGTTACGGTGTCCGTTAATAATAAAGGCGGAAATTGTATAACGTCAACAACAGGCAGCGGATTCTTTACAAATCCATCAAGTTACGGAGACGACATGTATCAACAAAATTACTATAATCAAAGACCTTACGAAGTCTGTAATAATTTTAATAATAATTACGAACCGAATATTCCTATTGTCACAGAAGGTTATTTTAATCAGAAGAACTATGAAATATTCAAAAATGCCTTTGAAACTGCTACTAAGAGTAGGAGACAGCCGAAACCGGAGAACTTTTCTCCCAATTACACTAATTATACGAATGTTAATTATAATAATTATAACGAGAGATACAATTATAATACCGAAACAATTTACCCTCAAAGTAATATTTATTACAATGACCAAAGATATAGAGAGTACTATAAAAACCAACAAATATTGAATGCTCAAATTTGATATTATCTAAAATAAATTCTAGTCATAATAAAAAAGTATCTCGGCAAATCTTGTATAATATTTAGTTTACGAATTATAACAGACAATAATGTCAAAATTTTATGTGCCGTTAGGTTAAAACAAATGAAGATTTATTATTGTAGTCATATTATCTAGTCATAATTTTATAAAAAAAAATATAATAAAATATACTTTTTATTTAGTGTATTGATGAATTTTATTTTGATTCCTTATTAAAACTACAATGAATATCTATTATTATCTAAGACAGGCCTTTTAATAGTCAAATAAAAACAAAGAGTTATAACAAAAACCACTTTATTTAACAATTACATTTTCTAATACGTAAAAAATGTTATATTGAATTATCACTAGACGATTAACAACCTTTTGAGGCTTTCTTTATCGAGGTATAGAGGTTTGACGTAGAGAAATGAAAAATGATTTTGACAAAACAAAAACAAAAACGTTTAAAATTCTAAAGTAGCTGTACTTCCAGTAATTTCATGTTCATTTCTAGATTCAGTTGAACAGTAAGAGAGACCTCATGCTTGATTTAACGCCTTGTAATATACAAGCACCATGAATATAAATCAAATTGGAACAATGCTCGTTAAAGAGCGAAAAGTTGTGAATAGTAGCGCACCCCTGCGCAAGCGCATTGTTCGAAATCTGCTCCCATTACTGTTCCTCCTTTGTAAGAATAATATACAATTTTGCTCTTAACGCCGATGTAATAAAGGCGATTGTGGCCGAAAATATTTTTTTGTTAGAAAGAACACCCGTTGGGTCGTGTTACATTAAATGTTTGCTTTGGAAATTCGTTACGGCCTATTTTGGTATCTGTATTTGCTTCCATGAATTTGAGCATGTCAGAAAAGGAATTCGTATGATGAAGGTATTGTGTCATTAAAACTGAACAATAGTATTATAACGCCGCCCCTATGTAGCATCAAATAATTTTAATATAGGTATACCAGTAACACTTATTTCATAAACTATCATTTTTGAAATACACATATTTAAACCAAAGTTAAATTTATCCTCGGTAGGCTCGAATTGGTTTATGATAGCATTTTTAGTAATTCAGTGAAGTCGAGTTGAATCAAAATGAATGCATATATTTACTTTTTGTTACTACCCAGCAATAGCTATACTCGTATAATAATGCACGGTTATCGTATGGGTCCATTTTTCCTATAACAAGTCTTTCGTTGTAATTTTTTTCTATATTTCGGATATTTTTATTATTCTTCTGTAACTCTTATCCTTTTATTTGTATATCTTACAGTCTTTTAAAACACCGTTAAGTCTTTAACTTTTTTCTCTAACAGTTTGTTCTACACACCTGTAATATTTCTTACACATCTGTCACTTATCAGAAAATAAATCAGCACATTCGCCACAGCTGTAAATATAATTGTTAGGTTCCCCACAGGAAACTGACTTCCGAAAATGGTGCGCTACGTCATTTGAATAGATTTGTGACCTTCATTTGTTTCGCAAAAGCTTTTGTTGTTCTATTCATAATTAAAATAACTGAAAGAAAGCGTAGAAGAAGGATTGGATGAATAAACGTAGGAAGTAGAAGTGAAAGATAAAGAAGTTAAAAGGAATATGAAGATTAATAATAAACAATATGTATGTGGATTTTCGCTCCTCACCAATAAAAAACCTAAAAAGGACTTGCAGTGTGAGATGAACCATAGTTTACATATTATGTTCTTTGAGCTAAATGTAATTCATAACAAAAAGAAATTGCTTTTCACATAAATTTATTTTATTTTCTATGAACTAGATTCAGTACGAATGCTTTACCAACAATAACACATCATGTAATATTTTTATAAAAAACCATTAAGACAAATAATTTCGGCCTCCTTGTGATCTGATCTCAGTTGAACTCAGTTCTTCGGAAATGCTTCTACTTATTGCAAAGTGTAAATTTATTTTATTATTCATAGCAATATCACTATCCTCAACACCATTAAGAGTTTAGTTAACATCCCAAATGGCACGGTCTTGTAGGGAAATGAAATCCCCACAAATTAGTAGCCGAATACTAAACGTCATACTTAGCAGTATCTCCCCATGAATCTACGTCATTTATTTCCCTGACAATACATCCAACCGCTAATCCTACGGGGTATTGGGATAAATCCATTTGTTCCCCTCAGAATCCATGCTACTATTCATTATTAAATATTGATTTTGCTAACAAGAAATTTAGTTTGTGGAATATGTTAAGGCTAACTCCATGACAGCACTGCTTCTGTTATGTTTAATTTTCTTTTGATCCTCTGTATTTATACGGTTAAAGTAAATAGTTTAGTACGCAATATTGATTTCACAGTTCTCTTATGTAACATCATTAATACATATTTTTAACCTAAGCCAAGAATGACAATCAAATATATATAGGGCTTTATGTTCTTAGTAATAGTCGAACTAATTATTTAAAACAAACAGTCTATATTTGTTTATTCGTCGTCCTGTGACTATTATGCTCTTTTGAATTCGATTGTATCTGCTATATTTACTGACTCTTCATGGCAAACAAGAACAGGAAATCAAATACAACCACATGCTTGATGTTACACGTACATTAACTGGCCCAGGGCTAATTGTCTCTGGGTCCGTCGGCTCTGTGTGTTCGAATTTTAAATTCACTGCCCGCGGCTCGGTTTGTTTAGTTAAACCAATATTTGATTCGTTTTTTAATGGAGTTGCCAAGGGTGCCTCGGGTTACTTGAACATTCATTAGCTTATGAATTCACCAGGAGAATTGCTAAAGTGAAATATTTTATTTGCCAAGCATTCAACGCTTTATCTTTATGACCTAATTAATTTCAAGTAAATTATCTATATTTTAATATTCTATCGAAATTTAAAATTCGCTATTTTTGTAACAGAAAAAACATTAGTGCTAGAATAGTCTGTAAATACTTATCAACGGTGTTTTTTGTAAGCTTGCATCAAGGCGCAATAATTTGACGTAGTATTAAACAAAATATATATTCCAATTCCCCAAGACTTCCACTACTTAATTCGATAAATACGGGATATATGTATTATCTTTTATTATTATATTTTATTAATATAACGATTGTAAGTAATGAAAGTAGAAGCATGTCTGGTCTAAATAATTATTAGTCTGTAGAGATATTTAGTCTTTCGCGAATTATGTCTACCCTGCAAGGAGGCTGGCGTGAAGATATAATAATATTAATAATAGTAGTAGTTATAATTTTTTTTTGTATTTAATAAGTTTTATTGCTCTCTAATTTGCTACAAAAAACAAATTTCTATAGTCCTATGGACCGTTACCATTGTAGTAGTAAATTTGAACATGTTTAGCGAAATATAGCTTCCATAGATATCACAATAAAATTGATTATTGACTCTGGTAACCCTCACGAAATAAAATCGATTCACTAATACCGAAAGATGGATCGATTGGACCACAAATTACCCTAACATAATATGACGGGACATATTTACTTTTATCATTGTAGAACACGTTGATCTTTTATTAACATTTTTACTTTGAATATAAAGTTTAAATTGCAATGGTAGATCTTAAAATATTTTTAATGAGCCGCCCAGCACAAGAAGATTTTTGTATTTGGTATTCAGAAGATTACTCTTCTCTTAGAAGAATCAGTTCTTTATCTCCTGTCGTAAAAGGCTTAATATTAAGACCTCTGACAGTTGTTTTGAGCGAAGAAGATTGTGATAATATAGCTATTTGCAAGACTATTAGCTTCTTTAACATGAAAATATATAAGTATATACAAATTTTGTAATTTTATGCTCAGTAGATTCTATTTATGACCGAGGTCAATTTATACTGGTGGTATTCCCGAACTAGGGGAGTATTGATGTTTGTCGCTGTGCAAATATGTTATAAATAATTTGTAGCATCACGATATATTTATTTATGTGAAATCGATTTATTTATACCGCGATATTTACTGTGGATTTATTGTTCACGGCGCAAAATATTATAGTCATAGGTATAAAGCGAGATCAGATAAAATACTTATAAAGCAGAATATTAAAATTTACTGCCTCGTTGTTTGAGCGATTGCAAGCGCGACTGCCGATTGGGAGGTGCTGGGTTCAAAACCCGGGTCGGGTATCATTGGATTTTTTTAATTTAGAATTTCTAGTAATGACTTGGAGTCTAAAATTGTACCCAGTATAGCAATAGGCTCACCACCTATTCCATGAGACTTAAACGTGACTGATGAATCGTGGGAGTGTACCACACTCTTCTACCTACCACTTCGGGGATTACAGGCATGATGGTGCATTATTAAAAGTTATCCCTAGAAATTTCACGTGCAACCATCCAATCCTAAACTAGGCAGATTCTATGCTACTGCAACCTGAAAGTTAATGAATTTCATGTAAGTATAGTTATCTAAATACGTCCTTATATACATTTTACACAAACACAGAACAGATACATGAGGAAAATCCTTATTGGACAACCCTCAGTTGAGTAGTCGCTAAACTAACTAGCCAACTATACTTTAGTTTCAATAGAGCATGCCAATCGTATCTATCAAATAATATATTTAAAACAAGTTAGATACAAAATTGTTAATGTACTAGGATTATTTGTCCTTTATCTACGAAATGATTCTACAGGCTGTGTTTAAAGATATATATAGGTATTCAAAACCCACTTTTATGACAGGTATACATAAGAGCTAATATTATTTACAACAATCATAATGGTATCAAAACAATAACTGCAACAATGTTTATACTCCTTTCGACCGAAAACACTCCAAGCTTATACAACTGACTAAACGCAATTGATTCAGCAATACTTTGAACCTTATATCCATGTAATAAGAACTACATACAAGATATATTAAAATTAATAACATGACAAATAATTGAGTCTTATGACGATCGCGTTAAGGTTCAAAATAAAATCGTTTCGCCCTAGTTTTCAATATCTATTGTAACATTTGGTATACTTGTCCGTCGATGCCCTCAGCTCTTGAGGCTGATTGAAAACCAACTGCAGCTTTGTCTGCCTGTTGATAAAGATAATAACATGACGTCATTCACGTTAAGAGCGCATCTGTAATTTTGAAATTAATTCACCGATGTTAATTTTTTCGGTACACACATATATATTTTATTTTTAACGAGCATTAAATGGGTAACCCATGTGGTTTTTAATTGGCCAGTACAATCTCAAATAGAATCATTTTTCTACATAATTCAGATCATTTATTATCACTTTATCTTATGATCTTCATTATCTCTGATGACAAAACTGACACCACGATGTCTTACTGTCTACCCATCTGTCATCCTGACAGTGACTTTTTTTACTTTTTTTTATATTAATCATTACGTTAAGTGTGGCCTTACGGAAATTATGTATATTACATTACCCAGTTTTACAACTTTACTGGTAAGTAGTCACTTCCAAACGTAGAGTTGTAATTAGATTAGTATTTAATAAGCAGTTTAGAAATCGGAAATTCTCAGACGTAGATTGTTTTATACTACAATTTTTTAAACATGGGTGTCCACTGTAATTGGCATCATATCTTATTTTTCAAAGGAAATCTCAACGATCCATACTTGTAATTTCAAATATGCTTCATCGTCTGGAATAAAATATAATTTTCAACTCTCCTTGTCACAGTACAAAAAAGTATCTACGATTGCTTTGCAACAAATGTTTAAAATCTATTATGCAACATGACAGTCAAATATCCAATTAATTGTTAATTGATCCAATGATACGGATAAATGTTTTGTTTGATTGGTAACTCCACAAGTGGCGCCTGGTGGCGAAACGTGGCGCGATAGCGCTCGGTCGCGTGGCGCGCGCGTGGCTCTGGTGGTAGTTTCGCACCATTTGGTTATGATACACTATTGCCATGTGGTAAATTCGTATTGTAAGGTCTATTAGTATGGTATTGCCGTCGCCCATATTTGTATATTAAGGTATTAAGAA
>DWFT01001032.1:0-10154 GCA_018246795.1 Microceris patrobas patrobas
TTTACCTTTTGATGTGCAAAAGTAACATGGAAGCAATATCTTCAGAATAGTGAGTGGGCAACCGTATCGCGACATGCGGTGACCACAGTATAATAGACGGTTGATGAAACAACACACGTAAGTTTGTTAGAAGGGATCAATTTTGTATCATACTACTGTCTTGTTTCTGTGCTTGAAAGTACTTTTTTGTTATCAAACGTGCATTTTTATCGATAGTGGTGCATATTTTATGCCTAACCATAAAACCTTATCTACCGAATTAATATGGAACAGTTTTTTTTTTAATTAAAATATCTTTTATTCACTTTATATGCAAGATGCAACCGATGTTTTGCGTACGTTCTACCTCCGTAAATAAAATTAAAGAAAGACTCGGTATATTTCCTCTTTTATTGTATTAACGGAAATCCAACAGGACTATTCCAAATTTAAATACAATTACCTGTAAGCAAGCCGCAAACAGCGGCCAGCTACCGAGTCCGGAGTCAGCGGCTTAGCGTTCATTTGTAATTGTAATACAAACGAACCGACAGCGATAGTATTTGCATGCCTTAAAGCCATCTAATACTCTCTTGTTTGTTTCTAGAACCGCTATTGATAGAAAATTCTAGAATGTTTATTCAATTGTACTTATTTCAATTTGTTTGTCTTGACGTAACTGTGGAATTTAAGATTAAAAGAACTGCATACAGAGGATTATCCAATTCTTTCTTTCAAAACTAGTGTACCTATATGATGTTGATATTCTCCTCATTTATATGTAATAAATGTAAAAATGACACGACATATAAAATAAAAAATTAAATATTAATTGTATAAAAAAATGTTGATATTCTCCTATATAATGTTGATATTCTCCTCCTCCTCCTCTCTTCTTCTCCTCCTCCTCTCCTCCTCCTATATGATGTTGATATTCTCCTCATTTATATGTAATAAATGTAACAATGACACGACATATAAAATAAAAAATGAAATATTAATTGTATAAAAAATATTGTACATACATACATATCTTCACGCCAAGTCCTTTACGAGGTAGGCAGAGAGCACAGAGTGCCAAATAACCCTATCCTTGCATACCTGTCGTGCTTCTTCCACATCCATTAATCTCTTATAAGAAACTATTGTTATCTAGTCTTAAAATTCTACGTTGCGTCTTAATTAAAACTAATTTCATTGTCTAATATACTTTATTTACTGAATTTATTTCATTAACGTACCGAACGTTGGTTTGCTCATCCCATATAACATGATTCTCTACAACTTGTTAGTAACTATTCTTGTATTGAAAATATTCTCACACAACTATTTCCAACTAACTTTAATTAAGCCATCAGCGCATTTCATGGGTCAAATGTATAAAAAAATGAAGACAAAGCAGACAACAACGCAGAAGAGAAGATGAAGCAAACCATAAAAAAAATAATAATAATTGATCCATTACAATTCCACTGTTGGAAGATGGGTCTCCTCTCATATTTAGAGGGCTAAGGTCATAGTCTGCCATGCTAGCCAAGTTCGGGTTGGCAGACTGCACACACCTTAGATTTTTTTTTTAAGTAAACCACATTTAACCAAAATCAATATTTAAAAACTAAAACTGTAATATTAAATGAGATTTACGATTAGTTAGGTAAAGCTGTATTTTAGTTGAGCCTTGGTTTAAAGAAAGTTGATATTGAAACAACATTAAAAGTAAGTAATGCTTGGAGACTTTTTGATGCAGAAGCAAAGCCTAGATATACCAGAACAGTAAATAGTCATTGAATGATAATTTTAAAAATGTATATTATAATTACTATTCCATTTCTATTGTCTATGTCCACTACAAAAAATTCGACAATGTCCACAAGAGGTTTTGAACGCTATAGAAAAGGCTCACCACTTATTCCATAGGACTTAAACGTAAGTGATAAAACGTGGGAGTGTCCTACACTCCTCTGCGTATCCCTTCGGAGTATACGGGCGTGATGTTATGTTACGTTTAGAATAGGATATTATTAACAATACTTAAAATAAAATCGACAAACATACCCGTCTATTATTTAATGTTGCATGCAAAAATTCGGTCCATGAAATTAAAGTAACGAAACAAAATAAAATATATTTTAATATCATATGTTTATTCATAATAGTTTCGAGCAACGCGCATTCGACCAGCTGTGGAGTAATAATACAGTATATTTTAATTAAGTCCCCAGGGACATCGTACAGACCGATAGACTCAGTCAATAACCAATACTAATCATGGAAACAAATATTAGCATCAAATACGATGAACTAAATTGTAATAAAATCATCAGTTTTGTTTATAACTTGAATGTATTGATACAACTGTATCACTGTTTTTGATACAGTTGTGTCAATATACGCAGTGGCCGGCAGTGGTTGGATGCGTAAAGCTGAAGATCGAGCTGAGCGGCCTACGTCCAGCAGTGGACGGGAGCTGGCTGATAATGATGATTGTTTTTGAAATGTATTGTATTTACGTACGTATTTTAACTGACCCTGATGTTTGTACAATTAACTGATTCACCAAACTAACTGATACATTATGGACGTTTACTGCTACGCCAAAATTACCATTCCATAAAATTACTCTCCCATTTCGTTTATTGTGTATTTTACCACAGTGTGTATTAACAATTGCAGTAATAAATGGAATAAACATCGCTTCTCTTTCTTCTAACTTCTAATATTTCTATAACGCTTAGCGATTCTGTCATCTTTTGGCCACATGGACAGTTTATGCCCTAAACATATAGCACACAGTCAAACAAAATCAAAGCTAAACAATCGTCGTGTCCGAATATAGTAAGCATTAACGAACACATGCTCCTAAAACAGGTTTGTTAAACCACTGTTAACACAACAACCGGTAATGAATTTGAAAAACAAGTTGAAAATCTCTCTGAAAGACCCATTGGAGCGCACATAACGCGAACCTTTCGCACATTGATTGAACCCATGAGTTAAATGCACTACACAATCGTAAATAACTAGACAAATTGAGTGGAAAGCTATCAAAATATAAATTATTACAATTCCACTATGGGTTGTTCGTTTTTGCATTGTTAAAAACAACATTTGTCACTCGTTTGCTCGCTCGAGTAATCACTTAACGGTTGTTTAACTTGAGTTCTGGGTAACTACTGTTTAATGCAATATTTTCGTTGCAGAATTGAAATTTACAAAGAGTGCGTATTTGTGCTCTCTGAGTATTTTTGTTCGTTTAAATCGTTAAATAGTTTTAATAGGAGTTTATTATTTACACAGGTAACCAAAGCGCAAATGTCCGTTCGCTGCGGAATTGTTTTTATGGACTTACATACATCCAGTGAACTTCCTACGAGTATATCCACAGATGAGGTAACTGATGACAAACAATACACGGTCATGTTTTTTACTAGAGCCATAAACATTATCATTATCACAGCTATAGTTTGATTATCTATGTACACAAACAACTTTGTATGAATAAAAACAATGAGAACAAAATATTAAATAAACAAAAAATATTTATAAATTATACCTACATTTATAAACTATTCTACTGTATTATAAATTTATTAATTACTAAAAATATTATATAAAGTATTTGTTTTACGAGTATTGGATACGTAAGCTTTGACGTAGAACTCGATTTACCCTCGTTCTACAAGTCCTATGTCATGGTCATCAAAACAGAACCCTCAGAACAAAACCCAAGTGTAGTCAATAGTTAAGAATAAAATGTATGGTGTCGCCGTCGCCGAAGATTTTGTTCTGACCGCAAGAAAAGCCACAGCTTACATGTATGTATATAGGTATACTCAGGACTTACGAGTATGTTTTGAATGGCAAAACAACAAAAGTACGTCTTAATAATGTTCCTTATATAAAACGAATCCATATAAACAAAAAAAAAGCTGTATAAAATCTAGAAACTGAGGGCAAATATCGTGTTGTACTAAGTGAAATTACTTTCATGTCACTTGTTTTGTAATATAAACTCGCCGTAATTAAAGTTCCTTCAAAATTATGTCCACACTGGGTAGACTTAATTTTCTCAACAAGGCGCAGTGTTAGATAAGGGAATGTAATAATTATTATATGTACATACATATATGAAGTGTCTCGAATTATGGATACCGAATTTTTTAAACCCATAATCACATGCAATTGTTTGAAGTATTTGTTAACTTTTTATCAGTAAACGTAAAAGAACGTTCTAGAGAAAAAGTGTCTCCACTTTAGCACCCTTATAATCTGTTCATAAATTCTACAGTAACACTACATGAAACGATTAAAAGAAAGAAATCTTTCTGAAAGATTCATATTACGTTTTCAGTAATGAAAAAATACCTTTATATTTTATTATTATATCTTCCGTCACAGCTGCGCATACTTATTAAAATAACATCTACAGCCCGTAATAAACAACATACCATCAAATATAGACTAGTTTTACCTTAAAGAATTTACTGATACTATTAAACTCGTAAGAACTGAATTTAATCTTCTATGGCTCCGTTTACCAACAACACTTTTTACTATCAACATGAACGTAGGCCCTGCCGATTTCAAACCTTAAAATCGATATTTTCGCCTGGAATTCTAAATCTAAGCTAAACTAAAATGGGTTGTTATTCAGGCGAATAGTAAACAATTTACTATGACTAAGTATCTTCACCGGCTCTAATTCTTATCTGATCGCTTCATGTGAATGCTGTGCCACAGATAAGCTTAGCTTTAGATGCTTCAGTGATAGCTAGCAGCTTTAGGTACCTTAATGCAAACGCTTCGAAAGCTAAAAAGAATAAAATTGCAGTGAATTTTTATCAGGCCTTTCTATTGTTTTAGTAACTTTAAATCCCTGAAACATAGCGAATCTTTAGATGTTGATTTAACTTGGCAAATTCACGTCAGCATTTCTGTACTTCGGTATTTAGGGTTGTTCAAATTGAAATACTTTCAATGGAATCCCATTTACCTGTACACAAGACCACTGATGTTTTCTTGTACAAATCCTTTTATCTCATGTCTGTTGTGCTTGTTGAACCTGTTGAACGGAAACTACGGAATTTTGCGTTTTGAAATCGAGTTTACATTAAAGTTTATGAGTTCAGTTCATTTCTGGTTATGCTGTTGTTTCTCGACTCCATATCTTGGTGCTTAATGGACTGTACATGGATGTATTTCCAAGTGTGCTTAGTTCGAATTAGTTGCTTAGTGTATTACATGAAGTGCAATATTTCATAAGGAAAAAGATAAACGAATTCAAAAGACAGGGAAGGAAATAATAAATAAATAAATAAGGAAAAGAAAACAAAAGTATACAAATGAGAAAAGTAAGAAGATGGTTGGTTGGTTGATAATGAAAAAAAAACGTAGCGAAAATTGCAGATTAGGTAAATTTATTGACCTCCACTATGTCCAATGTGTAACATCAACGTCAAATAAATGTACCAGGTAGTCTATAATAAATACTTTTCTGCACTAGCATAAATTCTGTCTATCCCTTCTACTACAGTTATAATATTTATTATAGTTATGATTTCCTGATTGTCTATTGGAAAGAGATAAGAGTTGCAGAAAAATCAATAAAAACAAAGAAATTAAAAGCATTATAACCCTTAAATTTAATTATGAAGGTTTTCTTTATAAAATTTCAAAGTACAAAAAATTTAAGATCAAAAGCCATACAAATTTATCAAAGTGGAGATAAATACTTTCTATACAAATCTCAATTCTAAACATCGCCAGCGAATCCGGAATCCAGATTAAAATGTTACATCCAACTCAAAGTCGCTAAGCGATCCCAACTTTGATCTCAACAATTACAAACTGGTTCCACTGATAACAGATAACTTTAAGCTACAAACTACATAGCCTTTCAAAAATAATCAGCTCCATCTTGTGATTCTTATAAAATTTAGATAAACAAAGTCATGATAATTAGATTTAATCAATACAACACTTTTGTTCAGCTTCGATACAACTTTACCACAAAGAGCTTGTGAATGAAGAGAGAATGATGAGAAACTGTCGTGTCTCCAAATATAATTCGACAATCATTAATTAATCCTTTACCTGGTAGTCAATTTTCATAAAAATCGAAATGTTGTGTACCTATACCAAAAATGAATTAAAATTTTCAACATTACTGTGTTTTGAGAAACTCAGTATTCGTTTCCTGTGGGACCAGATCCTTAGTCGGCAAAACCTAGTTGGGCAATTGTCGCTCTCAAATAAAGTTTCCATCGGATTCGCTTACATTTACTCCGTGACAACCATATTTTCCATTTCCTTAATCTTAACGCTCATATACATAAAGGTTATTTTAGTCATTTTGAGTTTGAACTGTTTTGGTAAATCTGTATCAGAGCTTAAGGGATTTCGAATTTACACTTGATTCTAAACAGAAACGTTTCAGTACGGTTGGTGAAAGTTTTGTCAAAACTACTCACTGAATAATTTCGTCTCTCTGATCGATCATTCCTTTTATAGGTGGTTCGTTTGTCAAAATTCTGAGAAGTTTACCTTTGAAGAGGAAATTTTGGGATCGCTTAGGGATTTCTTGTACAAGCTGATTTATTTTGTTGATTTGTTACTTCACGGATTCTCTACACTTTGCGCTATTTAGTTTTTATTTCAGTATGTTTCCTAATATATTACGAGTATTATTGGATTACACATGATTATATATGTACATACGTACCACCTTACTTACGTATGTTTATAAATTATTTAATTAATGATATTTCAACCGTTTCAAGTACTAGAAATTCCAGTCCTAATCTGTTGTAAGTGATTGACAGCAACTGCATCTGCCTGATTAGCTTGAAGCCATTCAATTTATTCTCTTACATCGAGATTGATCACAATAATAACATTACATAGTCCATATAAAAATGTACAATTTTATAAATGATATATATAGGTAACATGTCTATAGTTCAATTATTTGAAAGATTAAATTTTGTACATCATTTATTTGTATATAATAGGTTAACATATCTTTACGCCTGTGTTTCTGTATTCATCATTTATGCGATACCATGGTCCCATCATGAAATAGGACTTAAATTAGTTGCCATACAACTGTGACAAATCTAGACTACGTGATGGCACTGGTACTTTGAAATTAGAACGCAACAACTAATACTTTGTCCGACACAGGAATTGAACCCAAGGCCATTTAATCAGCTGCCTAACGTGCAACCACCACTCGACCAACGAGATAGTCACTCGTAGGTCAAAACTGAATAATGTCAACACACATTCGACTAAATTCTTTACCATTCTTCAATAAACAAAAATCGTATAGTTCACATATACAATTGATGAATGATGACAAGAAAGCCAACCAACAAGCGATGCGTTAAGAATTATCCTTTGACCAAAGATATCAAAGAAACCCACAAAGGGATATCACATTCCACATCAAATGACGAACTCAATGAACACGAATTGCCACGCGAATATATCCTAACAAGCCCATACAAAATCAAAACTTTCTAAGAACAAATCTCGCGAAGATTATTTCCAATATCAAACTCTTTCCAGAGCACAGTGCCATCTTTATGTATCGACTTCACTGTGTACGAGAAGATAATGAACGTACGATAATATCATTTAGTACTGTCATAAATATTATCGCATATGCAGAACTGGAAATACGATATGAATTAAATGGTTTCTTTGTTGTTAGAAATATATTTGTGTTAAAGACAATATGATAAAATGAAAGCAGAAGAAATTGACCTTCCTAAATTATAGCTTTTACGCTGATAACATGAGTATAATTTAAATGGCAAATATTTCATTAAGTAGCTGCTAAGCACAAGGTCCGCCAGACTTTACTTGATTATTGTGACACATTAAGCTCTTTATCTGTCGCAGTTATAGAACAGTTATGCTCGTGTGTAGTTATTGGATGCCTATCAACTTTGTACCTGCTATTTTTAAGGGTGTTAGTTTTATTTGCTTTTAAAACTGGTTAGACCAAAATATTTTTATTCTTTTGTATGAAAAACCATTTTCATCATCATTATCATTGACAACACCTTACGTTCCTACTGGTTCACAGGAACCTTTAACATTTAAATGACAAGCTTTACTCGTTTATGTTTTACGAAAAAAATGTCAATCATCCAACAAAATAAAAACTCGCTTATTTGAACAGAAAATTCTCGTGATATGAACTCTTAATGTGTCTCATATATCGTTTCCATCTACCGCTTGTCAGCTCACGATGGAACAAAGGTCTCAAATTTCGTACGACTTCTTGAAACTCCCTACACTCGATAAGACTTGAAGCAAACAAGTTTATAAATTAAATCGAGAAGTTTCTCTGTTGGAATCAGGCTCCCCTTGTGTTCCGTAAATATGGATATCGAGTTCGGTCTTTTTAGGGATCGGCAGAATGGTTAATAAACGCCAAATTAGAGAGAATAATTTGTATTATTCAAGGTACAAAAATAAGGAACAGTTCTAAGGAGCTCACATTTTTGTGACCGTTATTGGTCTTATCATATTATATCATCTCACTGAGAGCCAAGTATCTATGTTCTTAAGGTCAGGCATGCTTATCCTACATTTAACGCGCGCCGATTTCGAAGACTTCTTCGATTTCGATATTATTCTATTATTTATGAGTATAAATTTGGTTACTTGTTGGTGACAAGGGTTGTTCTTAATAATTACAATCATTCATGTAATCAAGTATGAATATATGATTATTAACGGTAGGTCTTCATTATTTTGCCCCCTAATTCCACTCTGTCGCAGCCGCCTAAAATTTTCAACTTCGTTCAAAAATCATTTATTACTTCAGAACACCTAACATCAACCTTAATCTTTATCTCATATAACTTGATCCCCGATTCCTTAAAAGCCAACGCCGCTCAAACTGGAGTAACTCAATTTTTGTAGAAAATCAATAACTCCATAAACAATCCTTCAGGCACTTCCCAGAACTTCGCTATTCAACAGCTATACCTATATTATCCTGATTAAATTAGTTGTGGGCTCCAAGAGAGCAATAGATTTCCCCAAAACTGCCATTCGGTAAAGGTCAACGTCGATTCAGTCCGGTTCAGAATTCGGAATCGTTTATTGAGTGCGAAGTCCCAGAGATTATCGTCGGATCATTTCGAAACTTTAGATTTCATGGCTATGACAATCATAATTTACATTGTACAGGATATTCTGTCGTAGTTCATTTCAGTAAGGATATTAAAACTTCTACAATGATTCTAAACGATTATAAATTTCAGTGAAACGTTATTTTGGTAGGTATTAACAAATAGGATTGATAACGTATTAGATTGATAGACACTTAGAATAAAGCATTTGAACTGAATGAGTATCCTAAATAACGACGGTTTTTAAAATTTCCATTATTTGAACTATATAATTGCAGCTTTGGCTACCACTAGCAATGACAATATTAGCGTCAAAAAACTTACGGAACCACGACAAGTTAGAGCACCAACTTGCCATGACATAATAGTTGGGCATCCATCGTATGCACAATCAACGCATATTCATCCCGGGACTGCGCTGCGGGACCCAAGTTTGTTCGAGTTCGTATGACACTTGTTAACTCAATAAGAACCATGCGACGGTCCATATTAGTCTACTTAGGAATACTTTTATTCGATTTCCTTCGACTTTGATATAATAATGTAAAATATGTGTTTATAGAAGTACTGAAGACAATATAACTACCTATTCAATTTTTGAAAATTAATACTTCTTATCCCTAAAAATACAATAAAACAGTAAAATGTCCCAGAAATCAGTGCACTTATACATAAAAATAGCAAACATTTACGAAGTCCGCAAGTTGGTAGACTTACAACGACTCAGAAAACATTACAAAAACTCAAGGCGTTACGCGACGTTACAAGGCATCAAGGTTCATTCGCGATGGTTCCCATTTCTATAAGTGATATATAATCCGAAATAACTGTAGTCCCTAATCCGATATTTAATAAGTGATATTTAGTCCTAAAAGGGCTCATAACTTTCTGCAATAAGAAGTTCGTACCAGAATTCGAAACGCAATCCTTTGGCATCATCATCATTATCACGTCAGTCCGTTCCACTGCTGGACATAGTTCAGAATGGAAAGCTGAAATTGAAATCACTAGTGTCACTGCTTCACG
>DWFT01001033.1:0-10153 GCA_018246795.1 Microceris patrobas patrobas
TGTCTGTCTGGCTAGCTCTTTGTTGGAAATCAAGTCAATTACCTTTCGTGGAAATAAGGGTATAAAAATTAATATAGTGTAACCAGCACTTGTAATTCATGTTTATAGTTTTTAATATAATTCTTTTATTAGCTAGGTTTAATGCGCAATCTTTTTAAAATTCAAGGTTCAAAATTTGAGGTCAACTGTAGCAAAATAATAGGCTTGTCAGTCTAACTCTTCGTGCGTAAACATTTAATTTTTATATTCATAGGTGCTGTAAAGAATGTAAAACTAGATATAGCGAAGAATTTAGCAAACTACTTAATTTAAAATGTTCAGGATTAATTGTATACGTCCATAATGATGGAAAAGCGGTGAGTGTTTTAGGCGACAAAATTTAGGCAGTTTAATTAAAATTTTCGTACATCTGAAATACTAGAAAAAAATTCTAATTTTGGGCAAAACTGCAGGAAACTGATGGAAAGCAGAGTATTATCCTTCATAATGTTAGAAATGAGCCGATAAAAAAATCTGATCTCTACGATGAGTTATGTAAGTGTTACAGCAAGTTATAAATATCCCAGAATTAATGTGAATGAAAATATAATTCGAAATATGTTTGCAGGTCGTTACAGAACAAAATGCTACAAATGCAACTCGCTGATACAAGATGTATGTAATCTTGTTAAAAAAATAAGGAATATAAGAGAAAATGAAATAATAGCAGTCTGTAAGTATTGCAAGCGTGCTAATGTTGCCAATAAGTGTAAGAGTTGTGATTATCTAATTCAGATGTTTTTTAACAAACAAATGAAGTCTTACGAAGATCCGCAACAAGCGCTCAACATCCGACTTTACGAAGTTCGTCGTATCCTGTCATTAATTGTAGATAAAAAAGGTTTATGTAACCATAAGACATGTCAACTATATTACGACACTGATACTGAACTAAAATTATTACTAGAGCTTTTAAGAACTACACTGCCAAGAAGGCAACCTGCTATTGAAGAGTACAATTTTTTAACAGAATCATACATACCACCCGTATCTGGAAATTCTGACGACGACTTATTTATGCTATACAAGCAACAATTAGAGAATTTATCAAATGAAAGCTTACAATCTACGACCTCTGTTCCGGAAGGTTTCTGTATTTGTAAATATTTACAAAATAGAGAACTTGACGTAAATCAATCAGTAGCACCTTTATTAACTGAACCAGAACAAGTTTCAAAATCGATTTCAATGGGTCAAACGTTAAACCAAAAAAAAGCGATAGGTATAACCAAAGATATAACCGAAAAGATTTCCTACGATAAAATTCCACGTCCACCAAAAAAATTATCGAAGCTTAAAAGATTGCCAAAAAAGCCTCAACTTGAGGAAAAAATAAAGAGTTCATCCTATAACGAGAAAAATGTGCCTCTAAAAGAAAAAAAAAGTGACAAAAATGAGATAGCAAAAGAAAAAAAGAGTGACAAAAATGCAGAGGACAAAAATATTAGATCCAAGCAAGACACGGATGAACAGATGATGATAAAAATGATAAAAGCTAGGGAACAAGAGAAAACAGAAATTAACAAAAAAATTAAGGCTGAAAAGACACCAGCTATGGCTAAAATTGAAGATCTTCCAGAAATAAAATCTATAACAAAAGAAGTCGAAATTGAATCTGAAATATCAGAGAGTGTCGTAGAGTGTAGTCAAGAGAAATTTGCACCAGAAATTATTCAAGGCAACAAAATATTCCCATTTCATCCGCAGCTTAGGCAACCCTGCACATCCTTTGAACCCTTAATTTTCAAAGTGAAACAAGATTGTGTTCTAGGTGAACATATTTTAAAGGAATCTGTAACTCCTGACAGACAAACTAGTACTACTTACGATTCCGTTAGTGTTAAGTTTTTAATCGTGTTAATTAATTTGTTGAATATTTATTAACTTCTTGATTCTGTTGTATGAAACCTGTTTTCTCATGATTATAGTTAAATCCAGTATATCATGGCTATTTAAGGTATGAACTGTCTAATAGAACGTTCATCGACAAGAGATGGACAAAGTTGCCTTCGGTTAATATTATGAAATGGGTAGGTGTCAATCGTCGTAAGAACTACTATAGTTTGACCACATGTGCTATATCACGCCTTGGGTGCTACGACGCTAAGCAGATAACAGGGAAAAACAAAACCACGAGCTGCACGGATTCACATAGCATGTACTTGTTTAAAGGGCGCATAAATCTTGCTATATTGGTTCCTTATTTATTAAGTATTGTAATGCTTAAGTACTAATACATTATGTACGTGATATTTGAGAAACTTTTTTTAATGGGTAGGTACGTGTATTTTGTTTTATTTTAAATAAAAAAATATTTTTCAAAATATAACGTATATCGGTTAAAAGCAAAGACAAATTTGAAAATAAAAAGGCATAGCATGCTTTGTCTGTCTGCTTTTCTTTTACGGAATTATTCAGCCACATCATGAATAGATGGGTCAATACAGAGCAAGCAGTCTCGTGAGATATTTGACGCACGAAGCAGCTCGGTCTGTGGACGGCTCTTGTTCCTTTTCGCAAGCGTTTGCCACGAGCGAGGCTTTGCGGGGCTACTCGCTAATCTGTGAGAATATAACTTTTATATACCGCGATACATATTTACGGGAGAAATCATCTTTGGATATTTAAGTTCGTGTGTGTGACGTACAGAAAACGTTAACAGCCAAATGATAGACTAAAGCGGGTTTCTCCAAGTTTATGGTCAAACTATAGTAGTACATATAAGCTTATAATTTAATTTTGGTCTGGATAATGTATAGATAATCCATTATTAATGTATTTTCAGATGAATGTGTATAAAATGGTTCCAGCATATCCTCAATTCGATTGGTTTGCTAATAATAAAAAGAAAAAATCTATTTCTTATAGTACAGGACAGAAATTAGCAGAGATCGATGACAACGGTTCAGGAAGATGGTTTTATGAAAACGGAAGTGTCGCCTTAGAGTACACGAAAGGTAAATTTATTTCCAAATTCTCACACTTAAGTTTTATGAGGCCAGAAATAAGTTTAAATCTCTTGCGATGGCTGCGTTGTCGATCTATCACCGTATTTTTAAAATTCTACATCTTTTTAAATACGTTCAGATAGTTGGTAATTGTTACATGATAGATTTGAATTCGAAACGAAAGTATGCTGTATATAGTATCAGTGATGAAGTTAAAGGAACAAAGCAAACGCCCAGAAAAGCACTAGCGTTGTTTGACCACTTGGGCAATGGGATAGTTTACGATGATAATGGTAACGTCAGGTAATTTAAAAGGATATTAATGCTATGATATAATAATGTCGAAAACGATGAATATTATAAGTTATTATTTTGCTATAGTTGTATTGTATCATGAATTATAATTGCACTGCTTCCACACTAGATGCTTAAGTCAGCACTTTAAGATTTTGATTTGTAGACAACGTTTTCACGTCTTAGGGCTTTTTCAGATTAACGTATTTTTGGTGTATATAAACTCGTTTTTGTATGCCTGTATACGCGTGGATTTAGTTAGGCACGCACAAGCGTAGGTGAGCTAACAAATTAACGCACCAAAATAAAGGAACGCGTACCTCCACGCGCATTTGTTTTCTTGAAGAAGGAAATACAACGCTCGTGTACGCTTGTATACCAATACGAGCGTAAAACGCACAGAAAAATGCTAATCTGAAAGAGCCCTGAATTATATCTAGGCGTAGGTTTTGTTCCGTAATATTTTTCTTTACCATTGCTTGTAAATTTAATAAATAGCTTTATCTATTATAGAATAGCATGCATTTGAAAATGTTTACTTTATAGAATTTTCTATGCATTTTTTCGCAACTAAATATGTGTCACGTACTGGGCAGATTGAAATATAATCAGTCAGAGGGTGTTGTAATCGATAAAAAAATAGGTCCTCCGAGCAAGTGGAAATGGCATTCCTTAAACGACCCTCCCGTTTTGAAGCATGTTTACATCGACACATGGGAAGAAACGAGTCCGTGTTTCAAAAAAAATATTAAACAAGACATAGACGATTCGAATTTGAAAAAAAGACCGGACAATGAAGATATGTTAGCGATAGAACTGCAAAATTTCATGAAAGAGAGAGCTCACAAAATTCTGCAGAATTACAGACCTTTTGAAATAAAACCAAAAAATATTAAAATAAACGAGTACTTTTCAATGAGAATTACAAGTCAAGCGAATATTCATCTCATCTTTAGATCAAGCCAAAACTGCCTAAAAGTGAATGTGGGAATGTGGTTGAGGAATAATGAGATTATCGACACTATGACTTCTGAAATCGCAGATGTGAAAACTCCCTTTGATAGTCCTGTTTTAGATTTTCAATAACAAGTATAAATGTGTTTGTTGAGTATGTACCTTGAAATATACTTTTAATTTTGTTCAGAGGGAATATTGAAAATTATAAATTTTTGATAAAGCTGCTGTGTCCTTTCCCCACACTTGTAGTACCTACTTATAAAAAATTGAAGTTTCTACCAACTATAGCATTTTTAAATCGATAGCATACGAAAGTATTCAATATTTTTATTTGAAATTCTTCGGAATTCATATGAGTGAGTTTTGTAGGTGTTACGGAAAAGCAGTTGAGGTCTAAGGTAAAGCGTTACTTACTCATATTTTTTTAAGTAACAGGGTTAAGAGGTGGAACCGAACACATGTACATGGGACTCTAAATTATCTTTGCAATCCATTTCTGTGTTCGATGTTAGGAAATTGAAGTCCTAATTGACAATAATTACTGTGACGTAATTAAACACGACTATTCTTAACAGATAACAGTGTTACACTACACGATATTAAGGTACCCCTACCTTGAATTAAAGCGGTCTAATAAGACTTAGGGAATAAGAGTCCCCTTATAGGGCGATCGAGTTGTCCTTATCTGCCTAACTGTCTAAGTGAACTGAATATTTAGAACGGTTAAAGAAGTCAATGCTTCGTGATAACCGGTTGTGTGTCATCGTATTTAGTCATTTTATTTAGTGATGTAATAAAGAATAGAAAGTAATATTTTTATTTGCATATTTGAAATGTTATCTCCTCACAGCAAATAATGTTTCGCGATCAGGTCTCCTAGGTGTTTCTTTTTTTTAGTTTTTGTTGTTCAAGCCTACTGCCAATGCAACTTTTGGTGTTACATATGATAGTGTTGGTGGCATGGTATAAGAAACACGACCAATTCTCTCGGCAATCTGGCAGTTTGTCGAGAAATTTGGTAGCAATAAACTGAGTTATAGAGTGATGGTCAGAGTAGAGTTATGTACCGAATTCTCTGGGGATCCCACTCGTCGCATAGGGGCCTTAATATCATGTAGTGTGTTAAAATTCTTACGCAAATTTTGATATTTAGATATGCTGATTACTTTTTCAGGAAGTATAGGTTCCAGAAATAAAATACTTTTTTGCTCTACTACATTTATTTCACATAAGCGACAACACTGACAGCACGCACAGATTGGAATGTAACAGCTCATTTAATATAATACGAGTAGTGTTATAACTAATCACTTACATAAGCTAACATGTAACTAAATACTTAACTATAAAATGTGTGATATATTAGAAGTACTTGTAACTAACATTTGTTTACCATACATAACGTCTTATGATAACAATCGTACGTGTAGTGTTTATTAATGGTGGTAATAATATATTTAACGCATTTATCGACTTATAAGCCATGTTTTTTAAATTTTAAACAGATGACCACATTTAAATATAATTTGTGTGGTGTATACTAGGTATTTTGAAATAGATATTTCTGTAGTCCATAGACCAAATGGAGTTTGTGTCATGTCTCTAAAACCAATTTTATTGTTTAACTGCGCACACATTTTTATTCGAAGCGAACTTTTCAAAATCTTATTTAATTTTCAAGAAGTAACTTTTCGTAGATATTTATGACTAATTTCACTACGTGATAAATATAAATATCTAAATATGTGTAGTAAATATTCTGAATTACATTGCTAAATGGTAAAATTTTGATGGTAATATTAAAATACGTCGTGATTATTTTTTTGTTTTTTTTTTTAAATTTTAAATTTTTTTTAAACTTATTTAATTTTTTTTAATTATTTTAAACTCTTTTAATTTTTTTTTAACATTTTTAAATTTTAAATTTTTTTTTAAATATTTAACTTAGCTAATAGGCAGACGAGGCATGTGCTGGTAAGTGGTCACCGTCGCCTATGAATACTTGCAATATCAGTGCCACCACCAGTGCGAAGCTGGTTTTGAAGGAGAGCTCTCTTTGCGCTTATCTCGAAAAACCCTATGTCATAATGCTCCGGATGGAAGCTCATTCCACATCAGCGAGTGGTGGCGAGTTCTTCGGAGCACTCAACGTTGTAGAGCGGGTAGAACACGCAAAGGAATATCCTTTCGCAGGCTCAAGTGTTCTAGCCTATCGGTTATCCTTGGTTCGTTGACAACTCGAACTGAGCGCTTTTGATCGAAATGAAATGGAGTGAGTGGCTCCTGCGACGCAGTATACGATATGTTAACTCCCATGATACCGATACTGTCGACAACGGTGAGTCTAGTTTCTTAAGGGAACTTAGGTACCTTGACAAATAGGGTTTTTTAGCGGAAAACACGTAAACTTGTGTCTCCCTAAGGTTGAACTCAACGAGATTGAGTCGACCTCAATTAAAGATTCGCCAGAGAGTGCTCGACTTCAGACACAAGTAGATTTCGTTCTCCTTCACAACTGTCCAAGAGGTACTTACACGGTTTGTGTAGAATGCCTCCCCAGTACTGTCATCTGCATAGCAATGCATGTTGCCAGATTGCAGTAACATATCATTGATATGCAGGATGAACAGCGTGGGTGACAGGACAGAGTCTTGAGGTACACCAGCGTCCAATGGTTTCATGTCAGGCGAATTTAAATAGATATACAGCTAGTTATACGACTTAGGTAGTATGTTTTGTATTACATAAATTTCCGCGTAGACACTGTAATATTATATACCGAAGTGGCAATATATTTTCCGGAACTCTCAATTTATTCCTCGCTATAAAGTCAAGCCTCGTAAACTCAGTTATGTCCTATTCGATTATAATATGTTATTTCTGCGTTCCTATATACAAGCGATTAGATTTGTTTTTGAAACAAGGTGTGGTATTAAAATTACATACATATAATGTTGAATCTCTGAATCTACGTAACTACATACATTTTTAACTCGTAAAGCGTCTTTGGATTAATCTGTCTTTATAATACAGATGAATATTAATATACGTTTTATTCTAAGTACTTAATAATATAATGTTTCTACAATTCTTGGCGTGTATTCTAACATCTGATCAATACTTGAGTTATTTATTGTTTTCATTGATAATTATATGATGTGAGAAAACGTTATTTAAAATTGACTGAATAAAAAAGTTGTAGTATCAAGATTCATAATCAACATCAGCTTAAACCCTCTGTTGGACTTAAACCTGATTTATTGTATCAAGATTTCGTAAACAAAAAGTAGCTGTTCCTTGATTAAATAAAAATGTACTATTATATTGCGATTTGTACTGCGCGTCCCAAGTGTTTTGATGATTCTTTGGTAAAATTGGCATGTACCGTTTTTTTGGTATTGGTTACCGTCTGATTGACTGAATATTTCAAGGCTAAAAGCTGCCAACCACACTGACATATATTTGCTGGTAAAAATTCTGATCTACAGTCGCAAAGTCGTTAGCGTCCATGCTCGTCCCCGTTATTTTTCTTCTTAAACGTGATACATCTAGTAAATATTAAACATTGAATGTCTAAGAAAACATTTACGTAAATACCATAACTACTCTTCCTAAACGTGATACATCTAGTAAATATTAAACTTTGAATGTCTAAGAAAACATTTACGTAAATACCATAACTACTCTTCCTAAACGTGACACATCTAGTAAATATTAAACATTTAATGTCTAAGAAAACATTTACCTTAATACAATAACCACTACTACATTTATTAAATATAATAATATTATGATAATTTAAGCAAATAATGCAGTGATAAATATTTTTGAGAAAATGAGATTATTAGTATAAAAAAATGTGTAGTATTGCTGGCGGTAAAATCTGTTCCATATTTGAAATTGTTGTTGTTTGGAAAACAATACGGAATTTTGAACAAAAGCTAGTAGTATTTTACTAGAATTGGAAAACTGTAATCCTATTAAAAAGTTTTACGAACATTTTATATGCTGTCGTTCTGAAAAGTTAGCGGTAAATTTGGTAAAACAAATCGGAAAGGAATTTTAAAGATATTTTCAACCATTCCATTGCCCGGCTCTATTTTCTAACCTTATCATTAAGTGCAAAGTTTTTTTTTTGGTTTTTTTGTTTTGCTTCAAGTGCGATTAATATATATGTAAAAATAGTAACATAGATCATGCGCTCGTCGTCATATTTTATCGCCGGTTCGTCGTCTTTGTGTCTAAGATGATTCAGCTTCCTTCGCTTTCAAGAAGTACGTCAGAAGATCAATGGGCAGCGGGAAAACGATAGTCGAGTTCTTCTCAGCAGATATGGTGTTCAAAGTCTGAAAATCATGGTATGTTTTAGTTTAGGTGATAGGATTGGGTAACAATAATAGGTAATAAGATGCTTATTGAATTTTATATGCTAGTTAAAAAGGTACAATATGCTCGTAAGTTTCCGAAGTTTCTACAAAGTATAAAAAAAATTTAGGCCCATTATGATTCCATTGTTGGAATATAGGTCTCCTTTCATATTGAGAGGGCTAAGGCTATAATAGTCTGCCACGCTGGCCAAGTCCAGTTTGGCAGACTTCACACACCTTAATTTTTTTTTTAATAAATTCGAATGTGTGTAGGTTTCTTCACGATGTTTTTCTTGTGTTGTTAGCAAGTGATATTAAAATTTAAAACGCACTTTTGTAAAGAGGTGCGCGCTAAGGATTTGAATCCAGTACTTCCGGACTGAGGGGCTGAATTTTTAAGGACTAGGCTATCACTGGATAAAATTTAAAAAAATGCCCTACATTATTTAGTCCATATGAAATGATGAATATCGAAAGGTAAAACTGAAGCAACCGTTGTATCTGTTTCGTATCAATACGTTAACAAAATATATGTAGGTACATGAAATTAGCTAAAATGAACTTAACCGAACTGACATAAAAGCGAACCGTAACTGATATTTTTAAAATGTTCCTTAATACCTCGATTTAATACTTATGGGATAGTACAGAGACAGTAATATTTTCATTTCTACGAGAATTATGTTAATTATGTTAAGCCAAGCGCATGATATAAAGTTGAAACTCTTTCTCCTAGGACGTTGTAAATAAATTCAAGAAATTTAAAGAAATATGAAGTTATTACTCGCGGAACTAACAGGAATGTATTGCTCCTTTCTATGTTATATCCTTGCCTCGTGCGTCAAGATGGTGTGGAACAGGATAATTCGCATTAAGCCTGCACTGTTCTATTTTTTTATTTATATGTATGTACATACATCAAACTATATATTTAATTTCTGGGTGTGTATGGAATTCTATGGAAGCTAGTCAAGGATTATAACTACTCATTAGCGTAAACAATATTATATTAAAGCAGAAGAATGTGATTTAATCTGGTAGTTAATGCAGCAGTAATGTCTGATAACAGTGTGATATAACATCACACCTGTAATTTGCAGAAGATGTAACGTAGGAGTGTACTATACTTTCACGATTCGCAAGTTATGTTATGCGTCGCAAAATGGCATAGGCGAGAAGATACTGCCATACACAATGCATTCTATGTTCTATGCATATGTTACTTAGGTGTGACATTTTTAAAGTCTATCTCGTTAAACCTACTGAAGTGATAGGAAACAAAGTATAAATCCCTACCGTGTATCTACGTAGCCATTCCTTTTAACAGCATTGTCTAGATTGGTATTTTTTTCACGTATGATATAATTATTGAATATTACTTCGTGTATACATATGGCGCGCACCTCTTTACAAAAGTGCGTTTTAAATTTAAATATCACTTGCTAACGGCGAAGGAAAACATCGTGAGAATACCTGCACACCTTAGAATTTATAAAAAAAAAAATATTTTCTAAGGTGTGTGAAGTCTGCCAACCCGCACTTGGCCAG
>DWFT01001034.1:0-10147 GCA_018246795.1 Microceris patrobas patrobas
GCTGCTGGCGGCCGAGGGCGTGGCCTTCAAGTGCAGCGTCGACGTCGGCCGCGACATCTCCGCCGCCGACCTCGCTAACGAGTGCGGATAAATTTTATTATTCACAAAATCGTACATTATTTTAAGCCTCCGATTACTTTTAGTTATTAAATATTACATACTTATATATTATACACCAGTATCTATGGTATACAATATTTGACCCTTCACGACTGAGGTGTTTTGCTCAAATAATATTGTTATATAAACGTATCGAGAAAAAATATTCTATAATTATGTTCTAGTATTTGAGTGCGGTCCGACGTTCATTACGAGTGATACATTGAACCTAGATAAATTGATAACGAGCGTCAATTCGCGTAGGTACGGAGCGCTGGTGCTGTGCGTGGGCGCGACGTGGCCGCGCGACCTGCCGCTGCGCGGGCGGCAGCTGGCCGGCATCCACTTCGCCATGGAGTTCCTGGAGACGTGGCAGCGGCGGCAGGTGGGCGCGCCGCGCCGCGGCCCCGCCCTCTCCGCCAAGGACAAGCACGTGCTCGTCATTGGCGGCGGCGACACCGGGTACTCGACCCACTTTCCTATCACTTATGTAACAATTATCCAAAACGCGTGCTCTATGAGTGAGTAGTGAAAAAAGTACGTCAACTCTGTAACGATACAGATATTTGGGTCTCATTGTTTCTGCCTACTTCACAAGGAACCTGATGCACTAATATAATAAAGATGTACAAGAAGAGCACCAAGTACCAAATATCTTCAAACTTACACACCTAAAGTCCTTCTACGTTAATTATTCTCTTCTCACACATTTTTGCGGGATTCACACGCCTCTATCATCATCATATTCAATATTATCTACCTCTAATTGTGCTAAGATATTAGTTAAAAATACACCTATTTAACAATTTGTTAACATATAAACATGATCTGGACTAGTGGGTACATAATTATATAAATATGTCCCATTCTATACATGTTCAAGTCTGTAACAATAACTCCAATACAGCTATTGAAAAGGTATTTAAATTTTTTTGTCAAAAATTAATATTCTTAAAGCAGAATTGCAGGTGAAATCACATACATTTTTACAATAGAACTTGTAATGTTTTAGCTCCAAAATCGCATATAAAATAACAATGCAACACACATATCAAAAATTCATCCTAATAATCTTCTTTTAAATGCACAAAACAATTACATAATGTACTAATAAAATATATGTTTGTCAAGATGTGACTGTATCGCCACGTCGCTAAGGCAGGGCGCCGCCTCCATCACCACCTTCGAGATCCTGCCTGAGCCCAAACCCACCCGTGGACAAGATAACCCTTGGCCACAGTGGCCCAGAGTCTTCAGGTATTTCCCATTATGTTCCTCAACACGTTGGCAGTAAGTTTTAAAGCCCTGTAATGCGTACCACTCAGAGCCCCAAATACATTCTTCTATAAAGCTAAGACAATCTCAGCGTCAGTGAGTACATTACTGATGATAGAGACCCACCAAAAAAGGTCTTCTACAACAATTTATTTGCATTGATCTAACTTTTGTCAACACATTTTCGTAGTTTTTCAATAAATATTCATGGCAATAGTCTCACCAAGTATTAAATGGTGGGACGTAAACATATTTGGTGAAATGCGAGAGCATACTGCACTCCTCTGCTTACCCATTCGAAGATTACAGACATGATGTTACGTTTTATTTATTAATAAATTGAATAATAAATTGAATCTGTTTCTATGCAGGGTGGACTATGGACATGAGGAGGTGAAAGTGAAGTTTGGCAACGACCCCAGAAAGTTCTCCACGCTCACGAAAGAGTTTTTGGATGACGGTAAGTATCTTGTACATGCAGTATACATATCAGCTGAGTGATGGCTTCAGTCCCTCCTCGGGGCTGACCGAGCTGTGTCAATATAGTTCAGGGAATGATGAGGGAGGGAAGCAACTATAGCTAACAATCAAACCTTACCTTGGTGTGCCTTAAACAAAAAACTGATTATTTCCACCTTCAATAAGAGCATGAGAGAGAGGTGATAAGTGAAGTGATGAATGTGGTGGTGGTGATGAATATGAGAGGTGATGAATGTGGTTAAGATCATGAGGAAGTTCACACTAATTTGAATGTTTTCAAAATTTGAAAATCAGGGACAGGAAGTAAATGGGGCAGTTGCATTCCATTGGCATTCATTTGGTTATATTGTAAATTGTTTCCATATATACATATAAGGATAGAAATACGTGGTACGCGTTGCTTTCTGACTGCTTCGTTAACTATTTGTGGTGATGATACAATAATTACAATGGTATATATCCCCTCAGGCGAGGGCAACGTGTGCGGTGTGTCGGCCGTGCAGGTGGAGTGGGTGCGCGGCGCGGGCGGCCGCTGGGACATGAAGGAGCTGCCCGGCACCGAGCAGGTGTACAAGGCCGACCTGGTGCTGCTGGCCATGGGCTTCCTAGGGCCCGAGCGCTACATCGCCAACCAGCTGGGTACGCCGCACTATAAACCATCTTGTTTATCACGTATGACCCAGTGACGCCTCTAATTTGTTTTATGTATCTTGGCATCTCATTTGAGTTTTGATGTAAAACTTACATGTGAATAAATGTGGATTGACTGTGGACTACAAAAAGTCCATAGATTATGTAGTTATTTTTAAATTCGTGTTACGTTCTGGGGTACTCCGAGGGGGTAAGCCAAGGAGTGTAGTAAACAGGATAAACAGAGGAGTTTACTACACTCCTCGGCTTACCCCTTCGGAGATTACAGGCGTGATGTTATTTATTACGTTATGTTCGTAGATTTGCCGCTTGATGCACGCAGCAACATCGAAACTGAAAAGTCCAATATCTACAAAACACCGTTGAATAACGTGTTTGCTGCTGGAGGTATGTACATATAAAAAACTGATAAGTTCCTTAATCTTTCCATTCATTTATCATTTTTCCGTAGAAACAAATGCCTTATTAAAATACCAATTGGCTAATTGTAGTCTTCGGTTTTTGTAAATATGTTCATTAATTATATCAACTAGTGTACGAAAACTGGTGTACTTGTGATAATTAATAAATTAAAATCATTAAACAACTTATCTTTTGTTTTCTAAAGTTGGCTGTGAAATGACTGCTTAATAGTCATACAAATTATTAAATCCATTTTTATCTATCAAAAAGTAGACCTACGAACATGCCCTAAAAGATATGACTATATACAACATAATTGTCAATCCTTTGCAGATTGTCGCCGCGGGCAATCACTAGTGGTGTGGGCCATCTCTGAGGGGCGGCAGGCAGCTCGCGCCGTGGACACCTTCCTGTCCGGCCAGTCCTCTCTGCCCGGCCCCGGGGGAGTTGTCTACGACCATTGAACACGTCCCGGTCACTGGACGGCACGATACAGCTTTGTAGTTGACTCGTATTCAAGCGAGGTCGCTTACAAAATTGCTATTTAAAAAAATGTTAACAACACAATTATTAGTATGCGCGCCATCTATCGGTAAACCTATGAACTACATGTTTTGTTTTTCATGTTGAAGTTCGATAATGCGCGCCATATAATTATATTAAATAGTAGAAAAGTATTTTTTATTTCTTATAATATTTTGGTTAAACTTTAACGTAACAAATTGCCATAGAGTTTGCCAAAACGTATTTGCCACAATAATCTATAGTTACTAAATATTACGTCCTTATTCGTAAGCTCTACTTTCATTTAATATTAATTTTTGTTCAAATTATAAGAAAACTATCACTATTTAATAATATCTGGATAAGTAAATCTGTATTTAAAATTGTCTTCACTGGTTTAAACGCTAATTTAATATTTCTGGTATCTAATTGGACGTAATAGAAAAATATATAAATTATTAAAATAACCAAGAATTATGTAATAAATTATAACCATTAGGTACTTATTCTGTTGTAATGTAGATTAAAATACGTAGATTGAAAAATTTCCTCAAAATGTTACAATTTAACGTACTGTAGCCGAGATTGTGCTTATTAATAGAAATTTTTAGGTACTACTATTTTTAATATCCCCTTCTATTTTAACATTTGTTTTTCGATTATTGTATTCTGAACTGTAAAACTTGGTATTACGGTCAGTTATAACATTTTTGTATGAATTTATTTTATAAACACATTCCATTCGTAGGTACATACCGCACCTATCGTGTGTTTTGAGGAAAAACTTTATAAAAATGAATTATTCGATACATATCCTTATTAGGAGTTGTTTATGATTCGGTCGTATGATCTCCTTGCTGTCGTGAATGAGTTGAAGTGATTTTCTTTTAATATTATTCGAAGTTTCTTTTTTCTAGAATTAGCACAATGATTATTGAGAATGTAAAAGGAATCTTTTATGTTTAATTTATTCATATATTTATCGCGAGTACCCGTAATATACGTATTTATGTAACGTATTAATGAAGTTGAAGATATTAAAATATTAGTATTTGTTATTATATGATGAGCAAAAACATCATACATACTGTTATTGACCTCCGGCGACACAGCAGTGTGTCACGATGAAGGGCGACCGGCATGTGATCATCTTAGCTGGTTGTGTGTATCAGATCTCAATTAGGTACTTGTGTCTGAGATGACATGGACACATTGATGTTCAACTTCAGATTTTTCACCCAGCTTTTATTTTCTCATCTATTCCCTTTACCATTAACCAGTAACCATGGATAATAGAGTTGAATTTTTTTAAATATAATTAATCTGATTCACGTTTATATTTTATTTAAATTTTTATTGCCTTGTCACACCGGTGTGAGTCTCCACATTTGTGTCACGTGTTCACGACTACCTCACACTTAATTTGTTTGCAGACAACATCGCTCAAGAAAAGATAGAACAACTCACAACACACTAACCGGCTGACACACGTCACAACTCATTAACCGGCTAGCTCCTTCGTACAAACGTAAATATATAGTATACAAATGTATCTTATTTTCATCACATATTATACGTTTGTTTCTGCTATACGTATTTAGGACTGCCAGTGATTAGTTTTTGTTTTAATTTATGAAAATATAAAAAATATTTCACCACTTGCATGTAGTTCAGTATATCAGAGAAAGTTCCTATGTTTTGTTATTACTTGTTCCTCAAATAATATTTAGTGTGAATATTTCTCAGGTGTTAGGAAACTCTTTCAACTATTAACGTGTGTGAAATATTTAATATAAACATTTGTGTAGTTGTAGTTTCATTATATAAATAATCATAATTATATTACCTGTTACATGAAATCCGCAACATAATTACACTGGGTTTAAGTAAATTAAGTTCCTCCAACGCACACCGCTTATTAGTATTTTTGTTTTGGATTCCATACTAATATTACATCTGAGAAATATGTGATGCTGTATTAAAAGAAATTATTATTAATGAAATTTAATTAGTAAAAAATATGTTATAATTTTACACAAATTATTATGCAAGTTATTAAGTGATTTAATTATGTTGTTGTATCAGCACAGAACTATGTAAATAGTACGTAACGCTTATATACATATGTATTATGTACCTAACGTGTGAGTATTATGTTTATATACATTAATATACCTTACAAAAACCAAATATATGAGTTTATACATATTTATTATTATCATCTGTCCGTTTGTGATGATTTTATGGTAATTTATTTTTTTATATGCGAATCAAATTGATAATAACAGATTAAACACGATGAAATCGAAAACCGGTTTACGGTCTTTATGTAGATTATCTGAGGATTATCAGAATATAAAACGACTTGTCTTTGCATTAATAAAAAAGAATCTTATTTATATTATAATTACAAAGTTATGTGTACTTTATTAATCAGGATGCCGCTTATGAATTTTAATTTAGTATAAATTTGACCTAATTAAATCAAATCTATGAAATCATAAAACCAAGTGATTTTCACAATTTTAAACAATATAACATTTTGAGATCTCATTGAGATTGACTATGTATGGTTTTATAGTTGTCGCTGGTTTCATTCGTGCCTATTTCATCGTTTTTGTAAAACTAACGATTGTTTGTGTAATATCATATATCATTAAAATCTACGTAACTAGCTCCCAGTATGTAATACTAGCTTAGTTATTTAAGTTTTCCAACTAAATTTTATTTATTTCGAATAAATACTATATAAATTTAACATTTGTCGTTAATTATGTTTTATTTGTTGAAGTATAATGTTAGTCTAGTCATAAAAGCTGAAGATAGCAAACGAAATATTTTAATGAAAGTATTCATTCAAAAATCTCTTGTAATATTAATATTGTATTGAAAGCTCATAATGTTTGGATGTATTTAAAACTTGTAGTTCCGTAGTGTCAGTAGTTTACAAATGAATTGTTGAGATTATTTAGAAATCTCCATACATTATAGTAGTTGTTGTTGGAGGTTGGATGTTCTTACGGTTAATATGGTTGACAATAATAAATGTCTATTATGGATATAGGAATGTGTATCAAATATTGTAGAGATTGGAAAATAAAATATTTCAGCACAATCTAAGTTTTATTTAAACCCCTAGCGCCTCCTTCAATATACATTCGATGTTGCTTTATAATTCAGTACAAGAATCGGTTTCATAGTTTATTATTTATAGCTTTGAGTAGACAGAGATGAAATAATTATAATTTCTATTTTATGAACTGTTAATAGGACATGGTTGATGGTTGTCATTGACAAAGTTAACTCGACGTAAAGTTGATGAATTGATACATTTAAAAAAATATCAGATATAACACAGGGATAGCCTAGTGGTTAAGAATCCAGCCCCTCACTCCGGGGGTGCCGGGTTCAAATCCATGGCGCGCACCTCTTTACAAAAGTGCATTTTAAACTTAAATATCACTTGCTAACGGTGAAGAAAAACATCGTGAGGAAACCTGCACACCTTAGGGTTTAAAAAAATAAATTTCTAAGGTGTGTGAAGTCTGCCAACCCGCACTTGACCAGCGTGGCAGATTATGGCCTTACGCCTCTCAATATAGAGGAAACCCATATTCCAACAGTGGAATTATAATGGGTCGATTATAAATTATAGTTTATTTGTAGATCAGGTGGTGAATATAGGATACTAAAAACTACAATATTTACTATGACTAATAAAACTTGGTAAGGATATCCAGCTGCTTAGCTCCTAGAGTGCTTACTCAGAAAGGCAAAACGTAATTTGTTATTTGATTAACGATATTATATTTAATAATAATAGCAAGACGCAAGATTAAATGACAAAAGATCAAATCAAATAATAATTAATAATAGTTTTATCATAAAAACACGATTGTACGTTACGCTGATTCATGTATCGCTTCGTCGACGTTAAATTTTTAAGGGTACAATTAAACAAATAGTAGCGGATTATGTAAATAACTCAATTAATCCAATTACAATTAATTTACCGTGGCAAATAGTCCTAAAATTTATTTAATTGTTAGTTCACACGGCGTTCTCACGTTTTACGTTTAATTGGTGCATCCGCGTCTGACCTCTGAATTACTTCGTGTATTACATTTTGTAATATTGCGATTTACAATTATTACTGCGTCTTACAAATTACACGTAGGTACTGTTTAGTTTTCGATAAAGCTCTACTCGTTGGAAACCATTTAGGTTCGATTGCCTAACCGACATATTTTTGTTGATACAGCTGATTTTCTCACAGTGGAAATTGGGTATGTGTTTTATGTAGGTATGACTAAAATATAATTATACTCATGTGTTTTAAACGAAACCGTGTTTACCAGATATACCTAAAAGTATTTTTATTTGTTTTAAATTACAGTTAATTTTAGTATTATGTTTTGCTGATTTCTATAAAAGTAAATGTTTTTTTCTTATAAAATCACACATTGTCATTAATTAGAACCATTAGGTTAATTTAATCTACTTGAGATTAGTTATTTATGATTTTAATAGTTTAAGCTCGAGGTACACTTAGAATTACACAACTTTTTATTTTTCAAACATAAACATCTTAATAAACTATTCCCCTTCTTGAAAATGAGGCCATAGCAGCAACCCTGCGCACTGGTTACCCCGCTGTAACTTACTAATATCCCGAATTTGGTACATCTCCGATAACATATACATACATAAAATTACGTTTCGATTTTAAGAGTGGATTTAACGAAAATCAATTTCAAAGATAGAACGTGATGAAATAAAGAAATAGAGTGGACGACTCTATGGACCTATTCAACAGATACACTTACGGACGTCAGTTGGTTATGTGGAAACTGAGAATAGATAAAGTCCAAGTATACCCACACGCGTCGACGATTCAGAAAGACATGAAAAAGGTTGAAATAATTTTGTGTAATATTGCTGGCTGATAATTTTTTTTGTTTCCTAATTTTTTCGAATTGAGAAAACAATTGGACGTTATCTTACACACTGTGGTCTTAATATTATTCATACCCATATATCACTTTTAATGAATGTTCTTTTATTATTACTTTATGAGTTTGGTTTGGTTTTCGTAAAATATTTAGTACGATACATTTTTATTAGTACACGTTCATTTTAAATTTTTTTAAGAGTACGGGACTTTATCATGCCCTGTTTAAAGCTTACCCTATTAAGATTGCCAAAGTACTCGAGATGTGAAATAATAATCAAACCTATAACTTGACGTTCCTAATTCACCATGAATCTGGTTCAAAGTTCAAAGATTACGGAAAACTTGAAAACACTTGCTAACGGTGAAGGAAAACATCGTGAAGAAACCTGCACACCTTAGAATTTATAAAAAAGAATATTTTCTACGGTGTGTGAAGTCTGCCAACCCGCACTTGGCCAGCGTGGTAGACTATGGTCTTAACCCTCTCAATATGAGAGGAGACCCATATTCCAACAGTGGAATTATAATGCGTCAATTATTATTATTATCTAAACGAGCGATATTGTTTTGCGCGATTTTTATCCAAAATTTCACTTTTCCACTTTCCTTTATTACGTAGAAATTGAAGAAGGTATATTTACTACAAAAAATAATATATAGGTATAGTACAAAGTTTATATTAAACGTAACCTCATTTTCATTTTCTAATATGTAATTACAAATAAAAAAAGGAAAGTAAATAATAGATATGAAATTAAACTGCATTTTAAAAATGTTAGTGCCTTTTTTATGATTCGCTAAATTTGTCGGTCAGTATATGCAGCGAATTAAAATGAAAACTTCAAATCTTTTAAGTAGGTTTATGCATATAACATTAACATCTGTTACAAATTAATGCAGTGCGCCAACTTCTAAGAAGTGAAACCGGATATAGAAGGTATACAATATAGAATAAAATAAAATAAAAATGTATGAGAACAAGATCTAAAAAGTATAATAATTGCTGATGCGTGCCTCCAGTTCCCCCACCCCGTGCATGTGGAGCAATGAGCAACGATTGGTACACACATAATTATCATAGTGAGTAACTCACTAGTAGTTTAGGAGACTCGATTTGAAAATAGAATTGTAAGTTGTGGTACAGTATTTATTAAGGAAACAACTCCAATTACACATATCATCCATAGTGAAAACATGTTCCACTATTAGAAAATGGACAGGAAACATAAAATATTTAAGTTATATTCAGTGACTTTAAGGTGGTTGAATCAAGTTAACATTCCGTTGATGAGTAATGTGTGGTCTAAGTCAGCGGCCATCGCTAAGTTTGAAAGGGAATACGAGTCACTTGAATATCAAGTAGGGTCGCTGATACCGTTACGATGTTCCGCGTATCCGAATTCTCGGCCTGAATGTCTACGCGTTGTATTGATGGGCGCGAACATTTCAATGGTACGTTTAGTCGCGCATACTAAATACCTACATACATAAAATTAATTTTACTGCTTTGAAGAACATCGGCAAGCAAATGTTTATATTAATATAAACTTACTTAAATATATAGTACGTTGCCGTTGAGTAACTTATTAATACTTTACAAGTTTTCAAAGAAAGACAATAACATTATAGAAACTGACGTTATTTACAGATTATTATTTATAATTATTATTGGTCTATTTTCTATTAAATCTGTGAGGTGGGTAAAATTTTGTATAAAACTACAAATTTAAATATACCCCTAATGCATCTCATATATTTTTATACAAATATTAAGATTACACC
>DWFT01001035.1:0-10146 GCA_018246795.1 Microceris patrobas patrobas
TAGGCTCACCACCTATTCCATAGTGGGACGTAAACGTAACCGGTGAAACGTGGGAGTGGCCTGCATTTCTCTGCTTACCTCTTCGGGGATTACAGGCATGAAGTTATGTAATTCCTACTGTTAATGTATGTACCTATAGTAATTTATGTTGTGTTTTCTAATTTTTAAACTGTTGACTTATTTTGTGTCTAGACCAAAATTTTAACCTAGTATCTACTAGTTATAAATCTCTTAAGCTATGTGAAATTTTTAACTCTTATAGTTTCTGCTCAAAAGGAAGCTGAGAGATTGGCCTCCTTCGATTATCGAGAGGGCGTCTTCATTTCTTAGATCCAGCCAGTTTCCAACAATATCTAAAAGGAGAATGCGAACACCGGAATTGAGAGGTCCTTGATTTCCTAAGCATCATCTCTGTATGAGGATATCACGACATCGGCATAGGAGACGACTAACACGACATGCAATTCTTTACGCATTTAATTACCGGTAGGGGGAGTTCGGCATAATAATTCAGCTAACAATAATAATTCAGCTAACAAATTAAGCAAGCCGACCAATTTCCATACAACCGTCTGACAAATTAGTCTGCTTGGTTAAATTTAGTTTGACATCTTTGTTTTGTTCTTTGCTATGCTTGTCGTGACCCAGCGTTTTATGTCGATACCCAAAAATGAAATTCAAGGTCGAACCCATGGCCGCGTTGCTACTTTAAAGGATTCAAACGTCACGTTTCACAGTTTACGTCATCGAGTGAAAATAACAATTTATTTGTAGAGGGAAAGGCCCGAAGGCAAGAGGTTCGAGTCGTTTTACAATAGGTACGTAAAGGTCGCGGGATTTGGTTGTTACCAAAAATAGCCCGCCAGGCTTAGGGTTAGCGAAATATCAGAGAAACTATAAAAAGGTACGAACTTTCAATAATTTCTTACAAACATGCAATGCGGTTGATAAAATAGTCGGTATATAGAGAATGTTTGAGTAAATATGTGGTAGGTACGCGGAAATTATTATGTACCGTAGATAAATAGAAATCTGCGAACGTAAGAAGTAACACTCATTAGCAAGTATTACATAGCGGGCGGGCGAGTCGCCTGAACCCTGCGCTCGCTGCTTTTTATTAATTACGCGAACGGAGAAAGAAACCTCGCACGCGTGGGAATTCGATTTCATGCGCGTGTGACTTTTTCTTCGAGCAGCTTCTATCGACGGAAAACGCCGGCGGGCGTTCCGGCGCGACTGGATATCGGCCGGCGACTTTCTCGATCAAACGACCTTGTTGAAAAAGCTCCTTAATTACCCCATCGCCATCGGTATTCGAGCCTGCGCTAATGAAAATAATATTATTTTCCGTTCAATTGGAATTATGGACGTGCACAGTAATCAGAGCCAAGTAATTCAATGGAAAATCACAGGGGGCTAATAATTTGCACATCGCTGCAGAAACGCGTGAACATATTACGAAGTTAGGATATCGTCGAGAATTTAATGCTAATGAGCCACTCGTGTTCATTGTTCATGAAGAAATCGGCGAACTCGAACATTTGAACTTTGATCGACGTGGGCGCCGTATAAATAAGCAGGCAGATATAAAACCGGCCGCCGGTACACTCAGTGGAAACCCGTGTAATAAGAACATTACTCATAAGGTCACAACGTATGTAGGTACGTACATAACAGGTATTGTTCTATATAAAGCGATGTTATGATATTGTAAACAATCATTATGCTGGTACTCGTCATGCCGTATCTAATTGGTGAGCGTACATACATGCATACGTGGCTGGTGCTAGGTATCTACGTGATAAGTACCGATTTCACAATGATACGTCAATGTCAAATACTCCATTCACAAACGTGAAGCGGACATTGTAATCGGATTCAGGCGTAGGTACGAACACAATGTTAATACTAAGTGAAACCGATAGTATTTATGTTTATATATTGTCTGCATATTAAAATACTTAACTATACAGTTATTAATTTCACAACTACACACCGAAATTGTTTCTATTTTAGTTCTAAATATTAAAAACCTTCCGATAAATCAACGTCTAACGTTCAATATTCCTCCGTTGGCAGCGAAAATCTACATGCAGATGTTCCAAACCTGCCGTGCTGAGTACTGACGCATTGCGGGTTACGAGGGGCATTAAAAGTGGCTTGGTTAATAAACTCATTCATCATTTTTCATTCGTGACTACGCGGCGGCGGCGGCGCTGCTCATTGATGTGGGCGTGCGTACGACTCAGCATTGCGGAGTCGCTCAGCTACCGACGTTATTGCATTAGAAATGCAGTCGCGCTCAATGACTACCGGCTCCATTCATTGCCCTGTTCCAATCTTATTAACGTTCAATTTTCGTTCATATCGTTCAAGTTTTTACATAATTCGAATTGTAATTTTTAAGCCACTAGTAACAAAACATGTTTTTCATTATTCAAATTAAAAATTTTAAGCCCAGTGGTAATAAAAGACGTTTTTCATTATTCGAATTGTAATTCTAAAGCCACTTGCACCACATCGTTGTGTTCAAATGAAAATTTACATATTCATATCACTATAATGTCTCTTTAAGTGTTATGTGTGTATTGTTTCTCATATAGAGGACTTTAGATTTGATCGTCAGTCGGGCATGGAGCTACAGTACATGTTTTATTGGGTTAGTGTTAATAAGTTGTGAGGACCTATGTGGCTAGTGGTTCGTTGGGTCCACAAGTACTTTACATAACACAACAGCACGACGGTACTTCCCCTTAACGATAGGCAGAGGAGTGTAATACATTGACCCCATTCACCAGTTACATTACACCTACGTTCCACTTTGGAATAGGGTGTGGGTCTATTGTCGAGTCAGTAGAGAAATTACGTCAGTAGACAGAGTTGTCAATGTTAGATATTATTAAATGAAACGTCCACGGATACCCATTGCCCACCGCCCACGGCCAGGCTGTTTGGCGACTCCCTTTCACGTTATCGTTTCTTACCTATAAATAGCAACATTCAAATTTGTGGTGTAAACGTAATCACGCCCACGCGCGCCGCTGCTGTGGGCGAAGTCGAATAAGCCACAGATCGTGTGGGCTCACGTTCAAATTCGGCTCTCTAGTTGCTCGGATTATTATTACAATTATGTTAAATATTCTATATTTGGAGAGCTCTCCATAGAACTTTGTTACGTTAAAAATATATACGGACGTATTACACTTAAAATAAACCGGCATTCAGCGCTGTTTTGCTAAGATAGGATCAAACTTCTTCGCTCAGAGCTTGAATTAGGGCATTATTGCTACAATCAGTTTATCTAAAGCGCTACTTGGGGTGACTGATACATAAAACATGTCCAAAAAGTATCCCTCATAATATAACATTATTTCCGTTCCCAAAGATTCAATAACACACATGTTACGTCCTATTCTTGTTCACTTGATGGCATTTTGAAAGGAACGCTCTCCAAGAAACGAGGTTGTCTCAGGTGAGGACCAGCTCGCATCAGCGTCTTACACAAAACCGTTAAATGTCGTTATAGTCTCCTTGGGAACAAAGGTCATAACATTTCAATTTCACTATGGCAGGCGATTGTCTACGATATTGCCGTTTCACATTCACTATGATATTATTCACAGAAAACGGATTGGGAGGTTGAAACAAAAGCATGTATTTCTCAAGAAATCTTTGTTACTACTTACTTATTATTATATCCGAAATCAACCAAAGACCTACTTAATTCTTTTAATCTAACACTTGCAAGCGCTACCCACAGACAGGCATATAGATGGTATTATGACATCACGCCCGTATTTCCCCGAAGGTGTAGACAAAGGAGTGTAGCAGACTTAAGTTTTATCACTTATGCTATACTTTTCACTATGGAGTAGGGATTGAGCCTATAACTATACACCGGGTTCAAATCCGATCTCCACCGTTGACCGGACTCCTTCTGGACTGGCATTTTCAAGTTAGAAAAACTCAATTATATTTTCCTCAATCCGGGGATCGAATCCAGATCTTTTAATCAGCAGTCGCGCTTGCTACCACTCTACCAGCAAAACAGTCATAGATTATATCATTGGGAATATTATACTTAGAAAAACAATTGCTTTTACATAACTCGCAAGTTTAAATCAAAATGCGTGGGCTAAAGAAATAAGATTGCGTAAATAAATAGTTTTGATATCAATCGCCATTTGTCGGACGATTATATCCGAATGCGTAATGCGTCCGTTTGGCACGATCCTTAGTCACGCGACGTGAGTAAGAGGTGGCTGTCGACGTCCAGATCGAGAGCCGCCGCTGACGTCAGCGGCTCTGGACGTCACGGCGGCGTGGGTAACAGCAGTTTCACGACAGCACAGCGACATCCGACGGCGGCACCTCGGCTAGTGAGCCCTCATCACGTTCCTCTATAAATATTTACTCACAACAATCTACAAAAATATAGACCTCTGCCGCAAGATTTCATCGACTTCCAAAGATATAGTTATATATTTAATATGTGCATAGGAATCCACCAATATATAGACCTCTATCCTAACACAAGATATATAATAATTGTTTGGAATCAGTTGTATCGTGCAGTAAACATTACTGCAACAATATGCCGAGAACGAGAATGTGTTCTCAAGTTTTCTTCCATTTTTGGGAGATGACGGTTGGAACAGTGAATACACAAAGCTGGCGTATGAGCGGCAATTAAAAACATTCTGTGTATATATCAATGTTATTTAAATATAAATAACAATTGTTATAGCGGAATACCATTATATTATTCGCTTTGTATTTCCCGATATTATTAATTTCCCGTTATTAATAATAGGTGACACCATAATATGACAAATGTCTATTGTGTCACCGCGAAGTGACCACCGATTGATGGCAAAATCATTTGTAATATATAATTCATTGTTCTCAGCATGCGAAGTGATACATTGTTGATTCATTGTTACAACGGAAATGTTAGCAATAAACATGTAGGTGTACATATAACGTTTTGACAAGCTTTTTTCTCTCAACGACATTTCAAAAAATTATTTTAACATTTTACAAACTTAGGAAATCCTTATTCAGACATGATGTTACCCAGGTGAAAATAATTAGGGTCTTTAGACATTTCATAATTTTTTGTATTGCTATTACGTACTTAGGTGACGAATACCGATTGCCTTTTATCTCTATTCCAAATTAATCACCCTCTTTATGAAAGCACGCCGGTTTCGAGGATTTATATTTGTATTATTACAATATAGGTATAATCCCCTACTTTCCTAAAAGAAGGACAAAGAGTACTTGAAGTAAATGAAAATTTCTTCATAACTAAAAAATAAAATAAAAAAGAAACCACGCGATTGTGACGACTACAGCCGACGACTAAATTGTAATTTCTGATAAATTTCTGTAATAAATGATAATTAATTAGATTTCATAAAGTTGAACACAACTAGCAGTTATTTAAAAACGTATACATGGCGACATCGTTGATTTCTGTAAAAGTTTGTATTGTACATCCTCATGGAATTGATAGTGCAGCGTCATTGTGGCTATATTATCACGGTGATGAAACTCCAGCCAAGATCCTGGTGGCAGAGACGACAGGTTATCAGCGTGACGTCACGTCGGCTTACGTCAAGGCGAGCTCGCGTGAGTTCATTCACGAATTTATCCGTCCACGGCCACGGACACACTCGGACACGTCTCACTCTATTATCAGCGCTCATTTATCAGCGCCGACTATCAATACTGAGTATGATTCAACTGGACGTCACGTTTAAAATGTACGATAATTTTATTGGAAACTATCGCGATGAGACACTGTGTCTAGATTTTCCGGCGCGCTCAAGGTCTAGCATAATAAACAGCAAGAAATTTAAACGACATAAATTTTCGGTTTCGTTTCGACAATTTTAAGTGGATATTGAAATTTTTTTTGTTGCTTTTATTGATATCGAACAATATATTAAAATGATTACGAACGTAATATTGTTTCAGCGGCCACACAAATCTATGTTATCGAATGAATGTTGTTTTTTATGAAACCGGAAGTGGAAAATAAGCGTGCAAGTGATGGATAATTGAAAAGAACGCCAGAGAGAATTGATTGGTTTATCATCAGATGTGACACAACGTTTTTGTCTATGGTTTTAGGCGCAGAGTAATATGCCGCTCGCAAGAATGTCAAAATGTATTATTATAGACTACTGATATGGTTAGATTAAACAACGTAATTATGTTTTAAAGTGGTTGGCATCCAATAATTTAACTCCCCACTGTCTTACATCCTTTTGTTCACTCCCATACAGTTTTTATTTATAAAAAGAATTTCAAACGCGTGGGATGTTTCCTTTCCCAGGATTCAGTCTATTCTAAAATTGAAACGGTTCAGTGCTTTTAAACTAAATAACAGACTGGTTGAGCTATTTCTCTCTTTATCACATTAAAACATACATAAACCTACCTATAAAAGTTCTATACGACTTTGAAACTATTGTAGTTCTGTACAGGTAGATTGTAAATAGATAATAACTCCGCCCTTTGTTAATAACATTAAATAATAAATAAATAAACGTTGCGTATCTGAATAGGTTATTAAATTGTTTAAATTATGTACCGGCTTAATTCACTAATGCCTTTTCGAGACAGTTCGATTAGATTCGGACGCGTCCAAGGTCCTTCTTCATGAGGTCCCTTGATTGACATGAGTTGGTGGCAAAGCTTAAAAGTCTATCCCGAAAAAACATAGGTACGTAAGTTAAGCCTACACATATTTTAATCACTATTGGACGTATTAATTTAATAATCCGTTCCATACCAACGCATGAATAATCCATGGTCGAAATAAAATGTAACAAATATAACAGTTGCGTCATTTCTGTTTAATTTTATTACAGTGTTCGTGTGTTTATTAAAAGTGTTAATTATAGTCACCTTATTGTTTCGTGGGTTGTGTATTGTGTTATTTTCGTTTCTATTTGAACAAGAATGACGTCATAAATTAGGTTTTTTCAACAATAAACACTCACAAAAAACTCCTCACGCTGATTGTTGAGTGTTCACATATTATCTATGAATCATAGTGTAATAAAATTTCTAAAGTTTAAAGTTTTTATCGCAAAAGATATCAGCTGTTGAACATTCGAAAAATTATGGCTATGCTAAAATTAACTTTATTAACGTGTTAATATTCGTGTTAGCGCACCTAGTTCGGTTGCATAAATCAGTTTGCTCTTCTGCTATAAGTAATTATACATACATAACAATAGCTTGCCAGTATAGCTACAGATCCTGAATAAAGCTCAACTTGCGTCTTTCACTCGAGCTTCCATTCTGTTAAGCAAAGTATACGTACAAGAATTTGTTACGTAAAACTTCCAGCGTCGTGTTGATGACGGCGCGACAGATATCTTCGCAGTGAGCGGCTTTAGCCTCGAATCTTGTTATTCTTAATACACTACGCTGTTTTTGTCGAAGGCTGTGCAAATGAATTCAAGGTCGAATTTCATTCACAATTCGCAAACTCGCAGCGGCTGAACGTCGTCATAGTGATCCGCCGGCGCGTAAGCCTTATCAGCACTCGTGTTGGCCTTTCTCTCTGCATTTCGGTGGAAACGTCCACACTACATTGTTTTCATTACTTGTAAACATTACGCTTACAGTCTCAGATAGTACAAGAGATGAACCTCGCCTTTCAAGATTACGGTGAGGCTAGGTACTCGCGCATTTCTTGAGCCCTCTAGGACGTGGAATTTGAACATCATAGGTATCCTTTTAATTAGTTTCATAAAATTATAATGCTTCATCTGCATCTTTCAAATTAAGTTTTAGAGATCTATTATTTAAAAAAATATTTACAAATGGGGACCAACATCTCGAGCGGGTCAATTCTTTCCAATAATGGATAGGTATAAACCCGGGTGTTGGTTCCGACTGTAAAAGTCCGCAATTCCGTGTGTTTATGTTCTGCATTAAAACGTTACAAGTATTTATCAGGTATCTGAACTTGTTGTTTTCATTCTCGGTTTTTTTATTTACTTAATATTTTTTACGCAGTCGGGTTTTATAATTTTTTTATTACATTTTTTATTTCCCACTTTTTGGTTGTATTAATTTATTTTACGCAGTAGGGGTTTTTAATTTTTTTATTATTTAAAGTTGGTTATATGTTTTGTACCTATTTGAAATGTGCTAATTAAGTCCTTTTATTTGATACCCCACGCGGTACCCTTCAAAGATTTTTTGTTTTTATTCACGACGTAATTGCCTCTAGTAGGCGCCATATTGGATTAAGTGTGACGTCACATATCTAAGAACACTTGGACTATAAACACGTATCTGACGTCACCTTAGGGATATAAATCTGTCCAAGGGTTTGGAAGATATGAGGTAATAAACAATATTACAAACAGACATACAAACAAGATACGTTCGAAAAACATACCGTCTCCTTACAGTGGTGTAATAAAGTAAAGTATGGAACAGTGAAGAATATAAGTTTTCTTTATTAGGTAATAATTATTGGTAGTGAAATGTGACTAATGCGTGAAATTTGACGATAAAATTATTATTTAAAATGTAAAGATACCGTATAACTCTGAATTTGCATGCCTGGAACGTTTTAATAATTAGCGAAAATAATAATAAACGTTAATTATGTGTGGTTATCAATTAAGAGACAACAATGACAAAGTTGTGTGAACATTAAATGCGGTTAAAGTAAAATTTCTTCGAAAATGTGACAGATATTTTATGTTGTAGCTCGTTTGCTGATTATTATTATAAATAGTTTGTAATAATACTATAATATAACATTATTTAAAATTTGAATATTATTTTATATGCTGTATACTTATATGTTGAAACAGATTACCTTATTGTCTTCTTAATACTAACATACTAACTTTGATGAATCAATGAATGTAGAGTGCATGAATTAGTGAATATAAAACGAATAATTGATTCATTGAATGAATGAATGAATGAGAGTGAACGTAAATAAAATGAACGACAGGCGCGTGCGTACATATTTCTATGCGTGCAAGTGCATAGCGCTTATTTACTACGACATATTTATAAGAATTACAACGCCAGCAGGTTACCACGCTAGTACAATACTCTGCTAAATATATTCTGCGCTCTATGCTGTGCTGTATGATGTAGCCTTACTATCTTAGTATACATACAACACGCGTAACGCATACAAGGCATCGCACGTTTTGCGTTCACGTTTCATACGACATCAAAAACGAAAAATGAATTTTCTAGTATCTGTGTACGGTTTAAATATTTTACAATTTATATTAGAATTTACATTAGCTGTAGAAGGAATTTAAAATTTAAAAGGTATAGATGAATCTCAAAAGTGAAACAAGAAAATGTATCCTGTACAAAATGGCTCATTTCTGACGTTTCACATTGTTAAAAATCCATACTCCAAGCTACTAACGAGTAATCTTCCATCTACATCAACTGGATTCATATAAGTGGTCCCCCATGGTTTAGGAGTATTAAATTGACCGGACAATTTACGCAAAAAACTTCTAAAAACCATTATTTCCCATTGAATACGATACAAGTATTGGGTAGAGTTTTGATCATCTAATAGAAAGCGAAAAACAATTATAATACATCGATTTACATTTGGACATATTTTCTTTACTTAATTTATATTTGGCCAGGTGAGAGCGGTGTCACCCGCGAGTACTTGGAGGCCTACCGATGCTCGCTGGATAAACCAAATGAATTTTGGACAAAAGTCGGCCATGAACTGGAATGGACAAAGCCATGGGATCGAGTCTTGGACGATAGTAACCCTCCATTCACGAAATGGTATGTACAGTATATAATAACTATATGATTGATATCTATTAGACCGATTCTGTGCGGTTGGTAGTGAGCCTGACTACTGGGCCGCCAATCGATTATTGTTCTTATTCAGGCTACATATTTGATTGATTCACAGGAATGTCTATTCTGGCTTTCGGTGTAAAATTAATTATCAATGTAGTCATTGAGTTCAATCATTTGTACTGTTGTGTTCGTTGTGAATCATTGAGTTCAATTATTTGTGTTGTAAATAAGACATTGTAACCTGGTCCAAAAATAGAAAAAAAAATTGGGCACTCACGAGCAACGTCATATTATGTACACACTAGCTGT